>CM071926.1:156707929-156858118 GCA_016081115.2 Rehmannia glutinosa | reverse complement strand
CGAACTCTTTCTCACCTATAAGATTGCTCGAGGAGAAAGAGTAAATTACAGGGCAATCTTTGTGTATTGCTTGTTGGAATCTAGAAAGCTTACCAAGAAAAAATATACCTCGGGGTAATTTGATCCGCCGACTCTTATATATTTATCGGGATACCCGGAAAATGAAATGAATATTAAATTGTCTACAATGATTTTGATAATGCCAACATTCTACAAATGGAAAAAAAATGCGGCGACATTTACCACGGGTTCCTACCAAAGCCGCTGGGGGCGTGTCTTCGACATCAACAACAACCTGAGGATGATTTCTTTAATGACAATGAGGTTGAAAATATTGGTAGAGGTGAGTTTGACGAACAAAGAAATGAAGAAGAAAATGTGGAAATGAACAAGAAATTAGGGAGGAAGAAATGAGGAAGGAGATGAAGACGGTTGGATGTTCAAGATCTAAATCTCAAAGAGAATGGCCAAAGTGGAAGAGAAACATTTAGAGATGTGGCCTCTCTTAGAAAAAGAGCTCCGGTTGTGAAAAAGGAAAATTTAGTTTGAAAAAGTCAATTGGCAAATTGAAGAAATTCATCAAAGATCTCATTCCTTAACTTGCTTCTTATTCGCATTTAAGATTGATGTCCCCCCTTTTTTACTTTTAAAGATTTTCGATTGCTTTGTATTTTTATGAACTTTTGTAAAACTCTCTCGTACTAATAAAATTTGCTTGTCTTATTGAAAGGGTAAAGAAAATTACAAGTTGATAATGACTTGTTGATGATCAGTAGTATTGAGTGGAGTATTTGATGGTAAAAATACCTAATTTAGCATATTGTTTGATAATTGGTATGAAATCTTGATGGTAAAAGTGCTTCTTTTAATGCTTTGATCATTATGCTTAGTTGGATATGTTGGGACATTTGATATATCATACATGTATTGTTTAAGGCATGACTTGTATTACTTGATGGATGCTCTAATTTGTTGGCATTTGTAATGCCTTGATCCTTCTTAGCTTATATTATCTCAAATGGGTTCAACCCGAGAATCTACTTTGTTTGAGCCTCTTATTTGATGGACTATTGTTGCATATTTTGCATATGATATTGTTGAGCTTTGAAAATGAGGATGATTGATGATGATATGAAATTTTTTGGTTTGAACCATTTACAAAGGTTATATACAACCTCTTTTATTTTCACGTACACATAGTTGTTCAATGAAACGTCGCAATGAATATTTCAACTTCTACATGATTCTCTTGCTTCCTAATGTCTTAAAATCATTTTGAGATCATGTTTTTAGCTTACTAATAAGCTTATGGATCTCTTATGTTACAATTCTCCCATTTTCCTTGGACTTTAAGTATAAATTGCTCAATGGTTGATAAACCGTCGGTTGCGCACTTTGTTATATTTGTATGATGTTTTTATCATCCTAACATTCTTTTTGATGATTCCAAGGGGAGAAACAGATATTGGCTCATTAGCTCAAAGAAGCTAATAAAAGCTTGTCATAAAAGTTATAAGCTACGGCTCATAAAAGCCATAAGTTGTGATTCGTTGTTAGTCCAATTTTTGTGATGGACTTATATAATTGTTTAGTGATGTTTCTGAGGGGATGCGAGCTTATAAGCTCTTGAACAAATTGTAAAAGCTAAAGCTTTTAGCTTATGAAAATTGCTTTACATTCTTGATATGCTTGTTGATAGGGGAGCTTGTGTTATTATTGAAAATATTTACTCCCTACTTGGTTGCTTTTAATATTTTTGGAAATTTCGTCATTTCCAAACGGTCAAATGTTTTTTACCGAAAATCATTTCTAAAATTGCTTCTCTTAGTTTGTGTAAAAATTGTTTTGGTTTGTAATCATCAAAAAGGGGAGATTGTTTGATACATGTTTTTATCTTAATTTTGATGATTTTATTTTGTCACCAAAACAATGTTTTTAAAGTTGTTGTCCAAATACTCCTAAATGATTTAAAATGGTTTTAATATTTTCCTGTGAGTATTTCCTCAAGTTTATTTTTGATAATAATGGACAACACTTTTAATGATTCTATGTCAATGTGTTTTACTCCTATAACAAGATTTCTAAATGTTGTCTAAATACTCCCGATTGGTTTAAAATGTTTTTACTAAATTTCTGAGTATTTGAGTTTTATTTTCGACAAAAATTGGACAACATTTCTGTCTCGTGGTCGACCGGTGGCCTCCATATAGGGCAACCCATACCTGAAGATGTTTTTGAAACAGAAAATGAGACGGTAGTAAAATCAGGTCGACTGGTCGTAGTCGACCGGTCGCCCAGGGTTGGTCGACTGGCACTGCATGTTTGGGCTTTTGAAACAGAACATTTCTTCTTCGATTTTTCATTAAGGATGACCGGTTGAGACAGGGGGTTGACCGGTCGGCCTATGTCGACCGGTCGCCCGTTGAAAATTTCAAAGTGTTCTTAATTCTCTTATTTTCATGCTGACCGGTCGCCTGTATTGACAAAGCAAAAATATGACCGTTTGACAGCAGACACATTTCCTTAAATTGTGGGATTGATTTCAACAACAGCTTATATTCTTGATTTTAATTGTATTTTTCTCAGAGATTTTCAATCCCAAGAGTAGCCTATGCTTGATCAATCATCTCCTATAATAAAGGAAGTTTTGGAGCAACCAAAACAACAATTGAGATACAACACAACAAGATACACTTCAAGCAAATACTTGGTCTTTCATTGTTATTATTCTTGTTGTAAATTTGCCTAGCTTATCACTTTCACATCCTCGAGGTCTAGGCTATTCTTGATTACACTTTGCACTCAAATTGTATTATTCATTATCGAGTTGTAATCTTGATTTTTGGTAATCATTCAACACAAGATATCCTTGTGAGTGTTCTTGTGGTAAGAACACACTGGGTGATCTTAGGTGTTAGGTGTAAGAAAATTGTGGTAATCTTCTTTGTTGAGGTGTTGAAGAATTTGGTATTCTTCAAGGTTGAAGATTGTGGTAATCTTCACAAGGTGCCGTTGAAGCCAAGATTGTGGTGATCTTCAAAGGAGATTGTGGTAATCTCCAAAGGTGTTGTTGAAGAAGAGTGGTGCTCTTCAAGATGTTGTAAGTTGAATTTGTATTAATTTTGATAATTAATAAAATTCTTTTTTTCTTTTTGAAATCCATCCCTGATAGCACGTGGTAGAAGGATTAGGCCCTAGTGGGTCAACCTCTTTAAATCGACGCAAGTTGTTTACATTCCGCACCTTTATTATTGTCTTTGAGCATCTTGCCCGAAAAAGAGGGTAAAATCGAAAGATGGAGATAATCTATTCACCCCTCTAGATTATCGTAGCCGCTGGACTTACAATTACTAATACTTTCTGGTGGAATACTAATACTTTTTGGTGGACTACTAAATATTTTCAAGTGGTCTACTAACACTAAAGGGGATCACTAATACTTTGAAGGAAAAATTAATACTTTTAAAGGAAAACTAATACTTTTCAGAAAAAAGTTATAATTAATTTTACAAGTAAATAATATCAGTTTTATTGATTTTGAAAATGTGATATACATTTCAGACAAAAGCTGATACTTTTTTTAATAAAAAGTAATACTCTTACAATGTTATATATAACTCGTGTAAGTAATAATGCGAGTTACTTTTAAAACGTATACTTTTTAGAGAAAATGTGATACATTTTAAGGAAAAAAACTATACTTTTTAATTACCATCACACCCGTGTTAGCCTAATATTCACAAAATGTCATTGCCCTTTTATATTTACTTAAAAATGCTACCGTCCTAATATTTATGAATATAACATTATCTTATAATATTTACAAAATACCACATGATATTTAAGACAAGTAATAATTTTGAGCAAAAAAGTAATACTTTAATTAGAAACATGTAATACTTTTGAATAAAAAAATGATACACTTTGTTAAATATGGTGACGATGATGATGAAAATGAGTATTGACTCACGAAGTGGCTAGTGAGAAAATTGACATGATTTTAAGGAATAAGTGATAATTTATTTATTCAACTTGTAATACTTTTAAAGTGAAAGATGATACATTATAAATAAATATTAATACTTTTAAAGAGATTAATAAGTAATATTTTTTAGTAAAAAATATTACTTTTCAAGTCAAAAGTAATAGTTTTAAAGGAAATAGTGTATAATTTTAAAAATATAGTAAGTAATACTTTTACAATAAAAAATAATACTTTCCAAGTAAAAGGTGATACTTTACAAGTAAATATTAATACTTTTACAACAGTTATCAAGTAATAATTTTTAGTAAAAGTATTACCTTAAAGTAAAAAGTAATAGTTTTATGTTATAAAATTTATAAGATGCGCAGAATAATACATTTACAATAGAAAGTCATACTTTTCGAGTAAAAAATAATACTTTTCAAGTAAACATTAATACTTTTAAAATGAATTAGTAAGTAATAAGTTTTAAGTAAAATGTGTAACTTTTCAAGTAAAAAGTAATAGTTTAAAAATAAAATAGAACATAATTTTAAAAGATATAGTAAGTAATACTTGTCCAAGAAAAACTAGTATTTTAATAAAGTAATACATTACTCTTTTTTAGTAAAAAGACGTCTTTAAAAAGAATACAAAGTAATAGTTTTAAACTAATAAAATAACATTTTAATGGAAATAATAAATATTTTTTAAAATTCTAGATTTTATATAGATGTTCGTGATAATATCATAATTATTATATTTAGTTTAATACAAAATGACTTTGTTTACAACAATAAGTTAATTTTTATATTAAAATATAAAAGGAGCTTATTAGCCTATGGCCACATGGTTGTTCTATTTAAAGAAATTAAGAGAAAAATAATATAAAAAAGTGCAGTAGCTAATAGGCTAGATGCCCAAATGTGGGCCAAAGTCGTTTTTTTTCTCAGTATTATTGTTCCATTATTGTTTTGTTTTTTAAATTGTAAGTCGGGAAAAAAAAAGATAAAACTAAGAAACAAATGGGAGGGAGGAATGGTACTATAACGAGTTGTTGGGAAATTTATTTTTAAGTTTTGATGAATGCCATGTAAAACTTAAACTAGAAAGTTGGCACCCCATTTTCTTTGTAATTTGCATTATAATAGATAGGTTGTTCGAGCCGAGTTAAGGTTTACTATGCCTAAACATGCAAGAAGTCAATCAAGACTAGAATGAAAACTCCCTTGTGATACACCAGTATGGCAAAGGAAGAGAAGACAGAACTGATCAAGAAGTATCGGTGAGATGCAATCAGAAAGTGTCACCAAGTCAACCTAAGATAGCCAAGTCTTAAGTTGAAGTGAGCGGATGAGTCATCCAATGATTGAAGTGACTCAAGTCATCCAGGAAGTTAAATAATCGATCAAGTCAAGATAAATCGAAAAGGATCCGTTGCACATAAGTCAAGAAAGTTACTTAAACAAGTAATACTTCCATATCGCAATATTCTAAAGTGCTCAATCCCGTGCAAAAGGAATAAACCAATTGGAAGATCGCACGTGTCGAACTCACGAAAGTCGGGGTTCATTCAATACGAGGAAATATCAATTTCAAGGATCGCAACAAGACAAGCCACGACCACAAGTGTCTTTTGAAAATGTGCCTATCTCTTCAACGGACGATTTTCAAAGAACACTATAAAAGGCTCGAGAATCAATTTGAGAAAAAGTTACCGATGTTACTTGACTAATTGTATTACGAACATTCAAGAAAGCAATATCTCAGAATTTGAAATATTCTCAAGTTATTCAAGCTCAATCCTCAAGCCTACACCACGAAGGAAATCAATCCAACACTTACCGTGAAGGAAAGACGATTTTCAATCGAGTTGAAGAGGAAATATTTGAAGAGTCAAAGGGGTCTACATTCCACAGAGGATTGTAGAAAGGTTCAAGGTCGAACAGCCTCAAAGTTATTGGAGGGCTTCGTGATCAAATCCAAGAAGCTTGAGCAAGTGGGCCGTAGTAGCAAGGCGGTGGCCCTGTGAAGAAGCCGAGTCATATGAGAAGTTGTGTGACCAAGGCATCTCCAGATCGGGTCCCAAAGGATCAAGCCACTGTGTGATCAAGACTTGCAGATCCGACCGATAACCACTTTGTACTGATCAATACTTAGTGGATTCCTCCGAGTTGGAGAAGAGAGGATTAGAAGAATTACCCCATCTTCGAACCTCTATAAAATTTATTGTGTCATTTACATTTCAAAGACTTCAATTCATATTATTTTATATTTACCGATAAATTTGCTATCCAATTGATATTTAACAAAGTGCTAAAACCAAGTGTTAAAATAAACATAAACCAAATCGAAGTCTTTTGAGTTAAGCTTAGACTAACAATCGAGTTATTCTATCAACAGCTCATTCGAGTCTTTTGAGTGGCTAACTCATGGTTAACTAACTTAGCCATCCCATCAAGGACTTACCGTGAAGTATTGACTCGAACTATCTAAAAAGGACTAAATCGAAAAGTTGGTAAGGTTTATTCAGCCCCCTTCTAAACCTTACACTCACACCCTTGGGACATGTTAGAAATTTATTGTTTAGATTTTGATGAATGCCATGTAAAACTTAGAATAGGAAGTTGGCACACCCCATTTTTGTTGTAAACCGCATTGTAATAAATAGGGGTCAAATTTCGAGTTAAGTCGCCTATGCCCAAACATGCAAGAAGACAACTCGGAGACTAGAAGGAAGACTCCACATTGCGAGACAACCGAGTATGGCAAAGAAGAGTAGACGGAACTCTCATCAAGAAGCAATCGAGATGCAAATGAGTGGGAGTATCGGTCAAGTCAACTCAAGAAAAGCCAAGTCTCAAGTTGAAGTGACAAGAGTCATCCATGATTGGAAGTCGACTCTAAGTCACCTGGGAAAGCAAAGAAATGCAATCAAGTCGAGATAATCAAAAAGATCCGTTGTACACGTAAATCAAGAGAATTACCTAAACAAGTAATATCTCCATACTACTTTTCTCGTGCTAAGTCCCAAAAGCGCAAAAGGAATAAACCAATGGGAAGCACTACACCGTGTCGAACTCAAAAGGTGAAGAACAATTCATACGAGGAAATGGCAATTCCAAGGATCGCAACAAGACAAGCTAACGATCGCAAGTGACTTTCAAAATAAGCCTATCTCTTCAACGGGGTGATTTTTGAAAGATCACTATAAAAGGCCGAGAAATAACTTTGAGAATAAGGAGAACCGTAACCAAAACGCTCAAGCAATTATTAGAATCAAAACCTCGAATCATTCTCAATCCTCAAGCCTACACTACGAAGAACATCAATCCAACACTCACCGTGAAGGAAAGATAACTTCAATCGGTTGAAGAGGAGAATATCGAAAAATCAAGGGGTCTACATTCCACGAAGGATTGCAGGAAGGTTCAAGGTCGAACCAAGTCTTCGAGCTTTTTGGAGGGCTTCGTGATCAAATCCAAAGAGCTTGAGCAAGTGGGGTCAGAGTAGCAAATTGCCGCCGTGAAGAAGCCGAGTCGACGAGAAGCCGGTGAGTGATCAAGGCGTCTCTCCAGATCGAGTCCCAAAGGATCAAGTCACCAGGTGATCAAGACTTGTATCCTGGGATGTTACCACTTTGTATACTCGATCAATACCTAGATGGATTCTCCAGAGTTGAGAGAAGAGAGGAGTAGAAGAATTACCCCATCTTCGAACCTCTATAAAAATCTTATTGTGTCATTTACATTTCAAAGACTTTTAATTCTTGCATCATATTTGTTTATTTCTCACGACATATTTGCTATCCATTAGATAATCTCTAAGTACTAAATCAAGCTCTAAATCTCTACTTAACCAAACTTAAGGGTGTTAAGTCTTCCGCTAAAAATAAACCACGCTTGAGTTAATTTTAGACTTAATAAATTGAGTTATTCCAAAGAATGACTCAGTTGAGTCTGTTGAGAGACTAACTCTCTTATTTTTAACTAAATTGGTTGTCCACCAAGACACAACTGCAGTGTAGTATCAACTCGAATTTTTAAAAGGACTAAATCAAAAATTTGCAAGGTTTATTCAACCCCCTTCTAAACCTTACACTTACACCCCTTGGGACCTACAAGTGGTATCGTGAGCGGTTGGTTCATCGAGCCTTCCGTGACCGGTTATTGAACTAGATCTCCAAACTTTTCAAAGTCCGCTTTAGTACTTAAACTTTCAAAACTCTTTTTAAATCTTTAAAATTTATTATCATGGAAGCAAATTTGACACGCATCCCTATGTTCACAATTGAAGAATTTGATGATTAGAAAATTGTGATGTGCTCATCTATCAAGATTACATGATGAGATGTGGATAGTGATAGAAGATGGGCCACCGCGAAATCTTAAAGGTGAACATGTACTTTAAGAAGAGTCGCCTGAAGGAGAAGAGGATGTTGCTCCTGCATCACCAAATGGTTGAAAAACCAAGAACTCGAATGGACAAATGATGACAGAAAAAAGATACAACCTGGACAATGTAGCCTAAGCCGACATCCTTTACAAAACCTCGACAAAGCCATGTTCAATAAAGTCAAATCATGCAAAACGGCTTAAAGAAATCGGGGACAAGCTAACATTGATTTGTGAAGGCTCGTGAGCAAATCAAAGAAAACAAATTATCAAAGGTCAGACAAAATTTGAGAACTTCAAAATGATCTCGTGGAGAAAACCTGATCAACTGGATGCTCGGTTCACGTAAATCACCAACGAGCTATCTCGACTTGGAAAGGAATATACATGAAGAAATGTGTATGAAGATCCTAAAAGTCTTCCACTGAATGGGAAATGAAAGTCATGGCACTAAGACATTCCATGGACCTATCAAAGACATCCAACAATGAATTATTCTCTCACCTCAAAGCCTACGAGTTTGAGCCGAGAAGAAAAGACTAGGAAGAGATACTGTACTCCAAAACAATGGGCTTTAATTGTTAAAGATGGGAAGAGAGTCGAGGTCAAAGAAGTCATTGATCCGAAGAAATAGCCACGATGGTTAAAAGGTTCAACAAGTTCTTCAATAAGAACTACAAGAGAGGAAAGGGTGAATCTTCCGAAGACACTCGCCTCCCTCCAAATCAAGGAAGATAGGCCAACCAAGAGAACAGATCATCAAAAAGTCAATATCAAAGGTCGAAAATCCAAGAATGGAAAAGAGTCGATCAAAAGGTCGAATATCTATGCCGAACCGTAGACAACCAGGTCACTATGCCATTGATTGTCCATATCCTGTAGTCAACAAATACAGGAATGAAGAAGAAATAAAGGTCTTCAGAGAAAGAAGACAAGAAAAGAAAAAGGCAATGTTGGTCGCAGAGATCGGCCGAGACACCAAGTCAAGAGACACAATTGATCGCAGAGTAGTGAAGCCGACTACTCAAGTGGCTCAAGAAGAAGCCTTGATCCGCTTGATGGCCAAGGAACAAGATCAACCCGACCAAGAAGATGAGGTACACTCTAACTCATCAAACTCTGATTCTAGTGATAGTGATCATGACACACACACTTCATCACCCACTCGATCTTTATGATTGATTAGCAAAATGATGAAAGATTTTGAGCACATTAAATCCTCACACACACTACTAAATGAGGAAAACAGCCTACTCAAGAGCTAAAACTCAAAGCCGACTAAGGAGCCGAGTACTCTAAGTCAAATAGCCGATGAGAATGAAAGTTTAAAGGTGAAAAATGCTAAGTTAACAGCGAAATTGCTTCCATAGAAAAGAGGAGAATGACCTCAAAAAATGTTATGCCTCATTCACTAAGGCATCTAAATCATTGATGATCTTATTATGAGTCAAAGAAAATGTGAAAACAAGACAAAGCTTAGGATTTAATTCCTCTCAGGTGCTATGTCAAAATCCAAAAGTAATTTGGAAAAAGGATCTTCAAGCAATGAAGAGTCCAAAAAATCCAAAACTCTAAATGTTGCACACACATTCACTCCAAAACACAACTACAAGCAAACCGCCTTGGTTATAAAGGAAAAGGAAAACAACCAGTTGAGGGCGCTGAAAGGACAACTCGAGAAGAGGTTCAGTCGAGTTCTCAAGAAACTCCAAACAGAAAATACTCAGAAAAGAAAAAAGCAGAGCTACCAAAAACCCTTAAAATCTATAAAAGAAATACATATGATGGGAATGGTAGAAAATATCCAAGCCAAGCTGATTGGAATAATGTGAACTATCAACATAGACTTATGGAATATAAGCCCAAATGGCAAAGGCCTAGAACTCAGCAAAGGCCATTCCAAAAGTATAAGAACTTTCATCAGCACACATATGCACCTAGGCACTACACTCAGAGACACCACAATTACCCAAAGAAGGCGATTGCTAAAACTTATACACAGGCATACAGACAAAAGAGACAGCTGTATGAACCTAAAATCCCCAAGCAATTTGCCAAGATTAATTATGATTATGGCACTGATAGATGGCAACCCCTTAGAGTCAAATCATTTGGCTATAAGTTGGTTGGATCATCTTACAATTCTAACCCTCAGACACGACAAGTATGGGTACCTAAAACTTAATTTCCTTGATTGCAGGTTCAAGGAACAGCTGAGTGCCAAGGAACCTGGTATATGGATAGTGGCTGTTCCAGACATATGACAGGAAATAAGAAAAATCTGTCAAAATTCAAGGAAGTTAAAGGAGCAAAAGTCATATTTGGAGGAAATGAAGCTCCAGGTGAAATAAGAGGCATTGGATCCATCAAGAGGAATGGATTAGAAATCACAGATGTTGCATATGTTGAAGGACTCAACTTCAACTTGCTAAGCATCAGTCAACTCTGTGACAAGGGCTATAATGTTGGATTCAACATGGGTATATGCCAAATCAAGGAGGCTGAATCGAATGAAGTTGTGTTGCAAGGATGCAGACAAAAGAACATGTATGTAGTAGATTGGTCAACCGCTACACACATCACCTGTCTATTAGCAAAAAGCACAACTGAATCAAGTTGGCTGTGGCACAAAAAGCTGAGTCACCTGAATTTCAAAACGACAATGTTTTTGCAAGAAGTAATCTTGTGGAAGGACTTCGACTCAGTAAGATACAAGAAGGAGAGTATATGTGATGCATGTCGAAGGGAAAACAAATTAAATCTTCATTCAAATAAAAGACATGTCCATCTTCAACAAGAATATTGATCCGCTACATATGGATCTATTTGGCCCAAAGTGGAACCAGCCAAGCATAAGTGGAAAGAAATACACTTTGGTGGTAGTAGATGACTACTCAAGATATACATGGACAATATTCATGTGTAAGAAGAAAGAAACTCTCTTAAAACTACCACAAATTGATGAAGAGGATTCAAAATGAGAAGAGCCAAACCATTATCAAAATAAGATCGATAGAGGAATCGAGTTTGTCAATGGAATAATAACTCAGTATTGTATTAAAAATGGTATTGGTCATGAACTATCGCCAGCAAGGACTCCACATGCCAGAACGGAGTTGCGAGAAAGAAGGAACAGAACTCTCAAAGAAGCAAAGAAGGACCATGTTAATAAAGCAGGGTTACCAAAAAGATTTTGGGCTAAAGCAATCAACACAAAATTTTTGCTACACTCAAAACAGATGTATGATAAATGTATTACTCACAAAGACTCCTATGAGATTTGACCGGGAAGAAAACCAAATGTTGCATATTTCAGAATATTTGGATGTAAATGCTTCATCCACAACAATGGCAAAGACAATCTAAATGCTTTGATGCTAAAGTCAGATGAAGGTATCTTTCGATACTCACCGAAAGCAAAGCCTACAGAGTACTCAACAAAAGGACTATGGTTGCAGAAGAATCCATTCATGTGGTATTCGATGAGCCAAATGTAAATGGAGAAGACATTGAAGAGTCACCGATAAGCTCAATCATCCAACCATACGAAGAGTCCCTATGCTTTGCTGAAGCTGGAATTATAAACTCAGAAGAAGATGAGATAGCTGAATCTCAAAAACAGCTGGAAAATTTGCAGCTAAGTTGATTACGAGAGAGCTGAACACAAAGCAACACAGCTGCAAGACGATGAATCCAGCTAACTTACTCCAACCTCGATGTAAGATGGCCGAGAGACCATCCACCAGAACTTGTCATTGGAGATATAAGAGAATGTGTCAAAACAAGATCCAGAACTCAACAAGAAGCCATGTTCACATGTTTCATCTCACAAATAGAGCCCAAAGATGTGTTACAAGTATTGGACGACACACATTGATTCAAGCTATGCAAGAAGAGCTGAATCAGTTTGAAAGAAATAAAGTATGGGAATTAGTTCAAAGACCCACACATCAAAATGTTATTGGTACTAAATGGGTGTTCGTAAAACAAGATGAACGAGGAAGGTTCTGTGGTAAGAAACAAAGCAAGACTAGTAGCCAAAGGATATTGCCAAGAAGAAGGAATAGATTTTGATGAAACATTTGCCTCGTAGCAAGATTGGAAGCTATAAGGATGTTTTTGCCTATGCCGCTCACAAGAATTTCATCAGATATCGATGGATGTAAAAAGTACATTCCTAAATGGTTTATTGGAAGAAGAAGTGTATGTTGAACAACCTCCAGATTTGAGCGTAAACTCTTGGAGATAAGGTATACAAACTCAAGAAAGCTTTGTATGGATTGAAACAGCACCCTGAGCATGGTATGAAACTTTGTCACAATTCCTAACTAGAATGGATTCACAAAAGGAAAAGTAGATAGAACACTTTTCAGTAATTCAAGACAAAAAGAGTATCGCTTGTTCAAATATATGTGGATGACATCATTTTTAGATCCACAAACAAATAGCCGTGGTGAAAATTTTCAAACCTCATGCAAAGTAAATTTGAAATGAGCATGATGGGAGAGTCGACATTCTTCCTCGACTCCAGTGAAACAATCAAGGATGGAACCTTCATAAGTCAAACAAAAATACACGTGAGATTTAATGAAGAAATTTGGTATGGAGGAGAAGTCTTCAGAAAAAATACCAATGAATACATCACCAAAATGGACACGGATGCAGATGGCAAGCTCAGATCAAACAAGATACAAAGCACTTATTGATCATTGCTCTATCTCATGCCAGTTGTGCCGACATCACCCTTTGTGTAGGTGTATGTGCAAGATTTCAATCGCTTCCAAAAGAGAGTCATATGACAAAGAAAAAAAGAATCCTGAGATACTTGAAAGGAAGCCAAGAAGTTGGCTTATGGTATCCAAAAGAAGGTGGATTCAAACTAATTGGCTATTCAGACTCTGACTATGCTGGATACAGAGTTGACAGGAAAAGCACCTCAGGCACATGTCAAATGCTACCTCTACAGCTGAAGCAGAATACATAGCTGCGGGCAGCTGTTGTGCCCAAGTCCTATGGATGAGACAGCAGCTGAGAGACTATGAAGTTGAGGAAAAAGAAATTCCAATCATGTGTGATAACACAAGTGCAATTGCAATCACTCAAAATCCTGTGTTGCACTCAAGAACAAAGCATATCGATGTCAGATATCACTTCATAAGAGATCATGTTGAAAAGAAGGACATCATCTTGGAATATATCTCAACTGATAAACAATTGGCTGACATCTTCACAAAACCATTATGTGAGTCAAGATTTGAAGAACTCAAGCATGAGTTAGGGTTAATTGAGCTGAGCTGACACTCAGAAGAATCAAAGAAAAGAAATGGAACACAAAAAGGAAAAAGAGCTGAACTCACAAATCAGCTAAGTAAATCAGCCGTATCGGAAAGACAGCTATACCAAGTCAGCTGACAGCTGAGTCACAAAGAGGAATGTGAAAAGAAGAGCTAAACCAGCTGAGGGCAAAAGCTGAATCATTTATGAGCAAAGTGACAAAAACGCAGTCGTTTTGACTAAGCGGGAATGTTTTTAAGGATTACGTCAGCATAATTATGACGTGTACAGGCAAAAGCTGCACACCAAGCTTATGATTGGATATAAATGCTGCCGCATTAAATACGAGACATTAAATGCTAAATCGGCGTGCAAAATCTAAGCCGTTGATTTCGATCACATTTCAAAAACCACCCGCACGTCCTTTCATAAACCATACTTAAACCATTTTCGCCGCTTTCTCACACACTACCAAAACTGTTCATTTCTCTCGGAAGCAAAGGCAAAAATTTTCTCAAAACCCTATCTATCTTCAAATCAATCTCTAAGTTTTCTTCGGTAAAATCCTCGAAGGATGGCACCAACCTATAATTTTGTCAAATTAGGAAAACAAATCCACACGGGTCTCTTTGTGGATTTCGACAAGATGGTGAAAAGGGGGTCCGATGACACCCTTGTGAAGAAAATTGCCGAGAAATTGAAACGCCTGGTTGAAATCGTTTTGATGTTGGAATATCCAATGACCTATGTGGAGGAGGTCGCACAGTTCACGTGAATGCCGAGATTCACGCACGGGGATAAGTCATCTCTGCTCACGGAAAGAAGCTCACCATCTCTCGCCAAGGATTTGGTCAACACCGCCACTACCAACGGAAGGAGCATCAAAAATTAACGGCTGATGTAAACCTGGGCCGCTTGGAAGGAAATAGCCAAGCCCGACTATACCGATAAAATAGTTTACACACAGAAACAAGAGGCCGTCTTTGAAGGAGGATTATCACAAGTTGTTGGACATAGTTGCCAAAATGTATTGACATCAAATTTGACTTTGACCAATCAAAAGCAAAGTTGATCGTGATGGAGGCGATCATTGAAGAAAGGAAAATAAATCGGGTTGAGTTTGTCTACAACAGACTATGCCGAATCGTAGGGAACAAATCCTTCAAGGAAGATGGCACATTTGGAGGATCCTAGATATGGCCTGGTGATTGGCCGGCCGATGGAGATGAAAGGAGTCCCTCTTGACATGGAAAGGCGTTCCATGTTAACAAGAGGATGTTCAGATCAAACCTCTCTGGCGGCGCACGTAAGAGCCTACGCCAAGAGAGCCGACACGAGTGAGGGGGAATCACCGACCCTCAAGATACAGCTTGTTTCCTCTCCACCAAAGAAAAAAGCGCCCTCGCAACAAGTATGCTAAGATCACTTGCCCCGCAGAAAGAAAGTCAAACCCGCTCCCCCCCGCAGCCAGAAGTCACCGCCCCTCGCAGCCTGCCTCCCGCCCCTAACAAAGCAATGGGTCGAGAAGGACTCTCAAATACCTTCTCCGATCGTCATAAAGAGGAGAACTGATAAACCAAGATGGCCACTCCTCGTAAGAAAAACACCAAAGACGCCCCCGCCGCCAAGCACTCGAAGAATCGTCTCGAACCGTAAATCCTGGTACAAACTAGAAGACGAAGAGTTAATCATCAAGCGCTCCGAGCTTGAGAAACCGGGCCGAGTCACCACTCCACCGAACAAATACTTAAATCACAAGCAAAGAGAGTCCCCGTGATGTAATTGATGAAACAACTAAGTCTCGTCAAGGCGATCACAGAGGCAAATCAAGAAATAGCCGTAGTCCACGCAACCGAGACACAAGAAAGGTTTCGATAGAGCCGATAGTGATGTGATGATCCTATCCCACCTTACCCGCACATCCAAAATCGTCTGCGTGAGTGGAGGAAGTGGAAATTGAGTAAATCCAGGAACAATTCCAACGGCCCGAGTTTATAGAAGAAGAAGAGGAATCGTTGAACTTCCTCGATCGACCTCTGTGATCCAAAGATCGGGATGAAGACAGTGCGACGATATCCTGCAGATCTTTAAGGATAAGGAGAAGGAGCGATCGGCGTAAGAAGGCCGAGGCACGTGAGAAGGCCAACATCCGCCTCTATCTCCTGCACCACGTAACACACACATCCTCTCCTTTGTTAGGAATTTTATTGTTTAGATTTTGATGAATGCCATGTAAAACTTAGAATAGAAAGTTGGCACCCCAATTTCTTGTTGTAAAATGTATTGTAACAATTAGAGTCGCTGCCGAAGTTAAGTCACCTACGCCTAACATGCAAGAAGACAAACAAGACCGGAAGGAAGACTTTGCTGTGAAACAATTGAATATGGCAAAGAATAGTAGACGAGAACTCTATCAAGAAGCGAGTGAGATGCACTGAGTGGAACATCACCAAGTCAACTCAAGAAAAGCCAAGTCTCAAGTTGAAGTGACGGAAGAGTCATCCATGATTGGAAGTCGACTCTAAGTCACCTGGGAAAGCAAGGAAATACAAATAAGTCGAGATAATCAGAAAAGAATCGTTGCACGTAAATCAAGAGATTTACTTAAACAAGTAATATCTCCATACCACCTTTCTCGGAGTGCTCACCCCGTAAGCGTGCAAAAGGAATGAACCAATGGGAAGCACCACACCGTGTCGTAACTCGAAAAGGTGAAAGAACAATTCATACGAGGAAATGGCAATTCCAAGAACGCAAGCCAACGATCGAAAGTGACTTTCAAAAATAAGCCTATCTCTTCAACGGGCAAATTTTTGAAAGTTCACTATAAAAGGCCGAGGAGTTTGTTTGAGAAAAGAGGATGACACACATGTGATATAAACAAGCATATTAGAAAAACCGAAACATTCTCAATCCTCAAGCTTCTACATTACGAAGTACATCAATCCAACACTCACCGTGAAGGAAAGAGAACTTCAATCATTGAAGAGGAAACTTTGAAGAAAAGGGTCTACATTCCGGGAAAGGATTGTAGAAAGGTTCACGGTTGAACCAAGTCTTAAGCTTTTGGAGGGCTTCGTGATCAAATCCAAAGAGCTTGAGCAAGTGAGTCAGAAAAGAAGCGCAACCCTCTGTGAAGAAGCCGAGTCGTCGAGAAGCCAATTGAGTGATCAAGGCATCTCCGATCGAGTCCCTCCTAAGGATCAAGTTTCATTGTGATCAAGACTTAGATTCGAACTGCTACCACTTTGTAAACTCGATCATTACTTAGTGGATTCCTCCAGAGTTGGAGAAAGAGAGAGAGAAGAATTACCCCATCTTCGAACCTCTATAAAAACTTCATTGTGTTATTTACTTTTCAACACTTTAATTCTTGCATTATTAATCGCTTATATCTCACGATAAATTTGCTATCCACTCCGATAATTTATAAGTACTAAATCAAGCTCTAAAATCTTGCTTAATCAAACTTAAGGGTGTTAAGTCTTCCAAAAAAAACAAAACCACACAGTTGAGTCAAATTATAGCCAACAAATGAGTTACTCCATCAAAGCTCGAAGTCTCTGGAGAGATTAACTCATGAGTGACTAATTCGATCGCCCATCAAGGACACGGTATGTAGAATCAACTCAGAGATTTAAAAGACTAAATCGAAAATTTTGTAAGGTTTATTCAACCACCCTTCTAAACCTTACACTTACACCCCTTGGGACGTACAAGTGGTATCGTGAGCGGTTGGTTCATTGAACCCTCCGCACCGGTTAATCGAACTAGATCTCCAAACTTTTCAAAGTCCGCTTTAGTACTTAAGTTTTCAAAACTCTTCTTATCATCAAAAGTTATTATCATGGAAGCAAATTTGACACGACGCTATGTTCACTATGAAGAATTTGATGATTGGAAAATTCAGATGCACGTGCTCATCTATCAAAGATTACATGATGAGATGTGGATAGTGATAGAAGATGGGCCTCTGCAAATATTAAAGGTGAACACAATTTGCACGAAGAGTTGCGTTTGAAGGAGAAGAAGATGTGCTCCCTGCACAGATCATGGTTGAAAACCAAGAACCGAGTGGACAAATGATGACAAAAAAAAAGATACAACCTAGACAATGTAGCCAAGGACATTCTTTACAAAACTTTAGACAAAGCCATGTTCAATAAAGTCAAATCATGCAAAACGGCTAAGGAAATCTGGGACAAGCCGACATTGATTTGTGAAGGCTCGAGCAAATCAAAGAAAACAAATTGTCGGTGGTCATGACAGTAAATTTGAGAACTTCAAAATGATCTCGGGGAGAAAACCTGGATCAACCGGATGCTCGGTTCACAAGAATCACAAATGAGTATCGCACTTGAAAAGGAATATACGTATGAAATGTGTATGAAGATCCTAAAAAGTCTTCTAAAGTGAATGGGAAATGAAGGTCATGGCATCGAGACATTCCATGGACCTATCAAAGACATCCAACCATGAACTATTCTCAGACCTCAAAGCCTATGAGTTTGAGCCGAGAAGAAAAGACCAGAAGAGACAGCTTGTACCCAAAACAATTGCTTCTAATTGTTAAAGATGGGAAAAGAGAGCCGAGGTCAAAAAGTCATTGACCCCGTAAGAAATAACCATGGATGGTTAAAGGTTCAACAAGTTCTTCAATAAGAACTACAAGAGAGGAAAGGGTGAATCTTCTAGAAGACACTCGGCCCCTCCAAATCAAGGGAAGACAGGCCAACCAAGAGAACAGATCATCAAAAAGTTGAGTATCAAAGGGCCGACAACTCAAGAATGGAAAGAGTCGATCAAAAGTCAATATCTATGTTGGAACTGCAGACAACCAGGTCACTATGCCATTGATCGCTCATATCCTGTAGTCAACAAGTATAGGGATGAAGAAGAAAGGAAGGTCTTGGAGAGAAAGAAGACAAGAAAAGAAAAAGGCAATGATGCTCGCAGAGATTTGAAATGCCAAGTCAAGAGAGACAAATTGAGCGGAGAGCAAAGAAGCCGACTACTCAAGTGACTCAAGAAGAAGCCCCGACCGCTTGATGGCCAAGGAACAAGATCAACGGACCAAGAAGATGAGGTACAATCTAACTCATCAAACTCGTACACCGATGATAGTGACGTGACACACACACACTTCATCACCCACTGATCTTTATGATTCATTAGGCAAAATGATGAAAGATTTTGAACACATTAAATCCTCACACACACTATTGAATGAGGAAAATAGCCTACTCAAAAGTCAAAACTCAAAGCCGACTAAGGAGCCGAAAGTACTCTAAGTCAAATAGCTAATGAGAATAAAAGTTTAAAGGTCGAAAATGCTAAATTAATAGCAGTAAATTGTCGCTATAGAAAAGAGGAGAATGACCTCAAGAATGTTCCGCCTCATTCACTAAGGCATCTAAATCATTGGATGATCTTATTATGAGTCAAAGAGAATGTGGAAACAAGACATGCTTAGATTTAATTCCTCCTCGTGCTATGTCAAACCTCAAAAGTAATTTTGGAAAAAGGATCTTCAAGTCATGAAGAGTAAAGAAAAATCCAAAACTCTAAATGTTGCACACACAAATACTCCAAAGCACAATAATAAGCAAAGCGGCCTTGGTTATAAAGGAAAAGGAAAACTTGACCGAGTTGAGTGTCTTGAAAGGACGGTGAGAAGAGATTCACCAAGTCCTCGGCAAACTCCAAACAGAAAATACTCAGTAAAGAAGAAGCGGAGAGCTACCAAAAACCCTAAAATCCATAAAAGTAATACACATAATGGGAATGGTAGAAAATATCCAAGCCAAGCTGATTGGAATAATGTGAACTATCAAAGATAGACTTATGGAATATAAGCCCAAATGGCAAAGGCCAGAACTCAAAGAAAGGCCATTCCAAAAGTATAAGAGCTTTCATCAAAGACACATATGCACCTCAGCACTACACTCAAAAACACCACAATTACCCAAGGAAGGCAATTGCTAAAACACATATGCGGGCATACGGACAAAAGAGACAATTTGTATGAACCTAGAATCCCCAAGCAATTTGCCAGGATTAATTATGATTATGGCATCGATAGATGGCAACCCCTTAGAGTCAAATCGTTTGGCTATAAAGTTGGTTGGATCATCTTACAATTTAACTCCCTCGGGACCCGGACAAGTATGGGTACCTAAAACTTAATTTCCTTGATTGCGGGTTCAAGGAAGTGAGTGCCAATGAACTGGTACATGGATAGTGGGTGCCCAAACATATGACATGAAATAAGAAAAATCTTTAAAATTCAAGGAAGTTAAAGGAGCAAAAGTCATATTTGGAGGAAATGAAGCCCCTGGCGAAATAAGAGGTATTGGATCCATCAAGAGGAATGGATTAGAGATCACGCAGATGTTGCATATGTTGAAGGACTAAACTTCAATTTACTAAGCATCACCAACTCGTGACAAGGGCTACAATGTTGGATTCAACATGGGTATATGCCAAATCAAAGATATTGAATCAAATGAAGTTGTCTTTGCAAGGATGTAGATTAAAAATATGTATGTAGTGGATTGGTCAACGCAACACCCAAAGACTGCCTATCTAGCAAAGAGCACAATTTGAATCAAGTTAGGTGGGCACAAAAGCTGAGTCACCCGAATTTCAAAACAATTAACAATTGGAAAGAATCCATCTTGTAGAAGGACTTCGGACTCGATTATCAAGAAGGAGAGTATATGTGATGCATGTCGAAGGGAAAACAAATCAAGTCGTCATTCAAAGAAAAGACATGCCCATCCTCAACAAGAATATTGCATACGCTTCATATGGATCTATTTGGCCCGTGGAACCAAACCAAAGATAAGTGGAAAGAAATACACCTTGGTGGTAGTAGATGACTACTCAAGATATACATGGACAATATTCATGTGTAAGAAGAAAGAAACTCTACAAAAATTACCACGGTGATGAAAAGGATTCAAAATGAGAAAGAGTCAAACCATTATCAAAATAAGATCGATAGAGGAACCGAGTTTGTCAATGGAATAATAACTCAAGATCTTGTATTGAGAATGGTATTGGTCATGAACTATCGCAGCTAGGACTCCATGTGAGAATGGAGTTGCGAGAAAGAAGGAATAGAACCCTCAAAGAAGCAAGCAAGGACCATGTTAGCTGAAGGAGGTTACTAAAAAAGATTTTGGGTCAAGCAATCAACACAAACTTGCTACACCCAAAAGAGATGTATGATAATGCAGGGACAAATGACAAAGACTCCTATGAGATCCGGATCGGAAGAAAACCAAGTGTTGCATATTTGAATATTTGGATGTAAATGCTTCATCCACAACAATGGCAAAGACAACCAAAAGGCTTTTGATGCTAAAGCCGATGAGGTATCTTCAGATACTCACCAAAGCAAAGCCTACAGTGATACTCAACAAAAGAACTATAGTTCTGAGAGGAATCCATTCATGTAGTATTCGATGAGCCAAATGTAAATGGAGAAGACATTGAAGAGTCACCGATAAAGTGAATCATCCAACCATCTTGAAGAGTCCCTATTTGAAGCCAAGTGGAATTATCAATTCGTAAGAAGATGAGATATTTGAATCTCAAAATGTACCGGAAAAATCAGCCTAAGTAATTACGAGAGAGCCGACCACAAGAACAACATTAAGTAAGTCGATTGAATCCGGCCTAACTTACTCCAACTTCGATGTAAGATGGCCGAGAGACCATCCACTTAACTTGTCATTGGAGATATAAGAGAAGGTGTCAAGACAAGATCCTTAACTCAACAAGAAGCAATGTTCACATGCTTCATCTCGCAAAACAGAGCCCAAAGATGTGTCACAAGCATTGGACGACACACATTGGATTCAAGCTATGCAAGAAGAGTCAATCAGAGTTTGAGAGAAATAAAGTATGGGAATTAGTGCAAAGACCCATACATCAAAATGTTATTGGAACCAAATGGGTATTCGTAAATAAGATGAACGAGGAAGGTTCGTGGTAAGAAACAAAGCAAGGCTAGTAGCCAAAGGATATTGCCAAGAAGAAGGGATAGATTTTGATGAAACATTTGCCCCTCGTAGCAAGATTGGAAGCTATAAGGATGTTTCTTGCCTATGCGACTCACAAGAATTTCATTGTATATCGATGGATGTAAAAAGTGCATTCCTAAATGGTTTATGGAAGAAGAAGTGTATGTTGAACAACCTCCAGGATTTGAGCGTAACACTCTTGGAGACAAGGTATACAAACTCAAGAAAGCCTCGTGATGGATTGAAACAGGGCACCAGAGCATGGTATGATACCCTGTCACAATTCCTAACCGAAAATGGATTCACAAAAGGAAAAGTAGATAGAACACTTTTTTAATTCAAGACAAGAAGAGTATCTGACTTGTTCAAATATATGTGGATGACATCATTTTTGGATCCACTAACAAAGAGTCAGTGTGTGAAAATTTTCAAACCTCATGCAAAGTAAATTTGAAATGAGCATGATGGGAGAGCCGACATTCTTCCTTGGACTCCAGTGAAACAATTGAAGGATGGAACCTTCATAAGTCAAAACAAAATACACAGAGATTTAATGAAGAAGTTTGGTATGGAGTGAGAAGTCTTCTGTAAAAATACCAATGAACACATCACCAAAATGGACATGGATGCAGATGGCAAGCTGTAGATCAAACAAGATACGAGCACTTATTGGATCACTACTTCATCTCACGGCTAGCGAGCCGTACATCACCTTTGTTTGAGGTGTATGTGCAAGATTTCAATCTGCTCCAAAAGAGAGCCACATGATAGCAGCTAAGAGAATATTGAGATACTTGAAAGGAAGCCAAGAAGTAGGCCTATGGTATCCAAAGGAAGGTGGATTCAAGCTAATTGGCTATTGATTCGACTATCTTTGGATGCAGAGTGACAGGAAGAGTACTTCAGGCACATGTCAAATGCTAGGAAACAAAGTGATTTCCTAGTTTAGCAAGAAGCAAAACTCAATAGCCACCTCTGGTGAGCGAGAATACATTGCTATGGCAGTTGTTGCCCAGCCCAAGTCCTATAGATGAGACAAGAGTGAGAGACTATGAAGTTGAAGAAAAGAAATTCCAATCATGTGTGATAACACAAGTGCAATTGCAATCACTCAAAATCTGTGTTGCACTCAAGAACGAAACATATTGATGTCGATATCACTTCATAAGAGATCATGTTGAAAAGAAGGACATCATCCTCGGAATATATCTCAACCGATAAACAACTAGCCGACATCTTCACAAAACCACTATGTGAGTCAAGATTTGAAGAACTCAAGCATGAGTTGGGGTTAACTGAATTGTGGTGACACACTGCATTTAATCAAAGAAGAGAAATGGAACAGAAAAGGGGTGAAAAAGAGTGAAAATAGAAATCACCAAGAAATCACCAGATCGGAAAAGTCACCTACACCAAGTCGGTGAGAATGAGTCACTAAGAGAATGTGAGAAGTAGAGTTAAATCGCCTAAGAGATGTTTGAATAACTTATGAGCAAAGTGACAAAAACGCAAATCGTTTTGACTAAGCGGGAATGTTTTAAGGAATACGTCAAAGATAATGATGATGTGTACGTACATAAAGTCGCACACCAAGCTTATGATTGGATATAAATGTCGCCGCATTAAATACGAGACATGAAATGCTCAATAGGCGTGCGAAATCCAAGCCGTTGATTTCGATCACATTTCAAAAACCACCCGCACGCCCTTTCATAAACCATATTTAAACCATTTTCCCGCGTTTTCTCTCTCACACTTCTAAAACTGTTCATCTCTTTCTCTCAAAAGCACAGCAAAATACTCGAAACCCTATCAATCTTCAAATCATTTTCTGAGTTTTTCCTTGAAATAATCCTGAGAAATGGCACCAACTTATGACTTTACCAAGTTAAGAAAGCAAATCCACACCTCTACGGTGGATTTTGACGAAATGATAAAACAGGGGTCCGACGACACCCTAGTGAAGAAAATCGCCGAGAAGTTGGAAACGCCGGGCTAAAACCGTTTCTAACGTTAGAATATCCGATGACCTATGTGGAGGAGGTTGCACAATTCTACGTGAATGCCGAGATTCACGATGGAGGAATCAAGTCATCTGCTCACTAAAAAGAATGACTATCGCCGCCAAGGATTTGGTCAACATTGCTCACTACCAGTTGAAGGAGCATCCGAGATTAAAGAAGTCGATGTAAACTTCACGACGATGGAAAAAAGAAATAGCCAAGTCCGACTTTGCTAATAAAATAATATACACAAGCAAAACAAGAGATGAAGAAGGATTATCACAAGTTGTTGGACATAGTTGCCAAATGTATCGACATCAATTTGGCGACTTTGACCAATCACAAAGGCAAAGTTGATTGTAATGGCCGCAATCATCGAAGAAAAGAAGATAAACTCGGGCCGTGAGTTTGTCTACAGCAGACTCCGCTTAACGTGGGAAACAAGTCCTTCAAAGAAGATGACTCATTTGGAGGATCCTAGTGATATGGCCTAGTGATTGGCCTGGCTATCGAGGTGAAAGGAGTCCTCTTAGACATGGGAAGGCATTCCATGTTAACAAGAGGATGTTTAGAGCAAACCTCTCGGCGCGTGGAGCGAGCTTACGCCAAGAGAGGCGACACACTGGAGGGGGAATCACCGACCTCAAGATACAAATTGCTTTCTCTCCAAATTAAGAAGAAAGCTGCCCTGCAAACAAGCTAAGAAGATCGCCCTCGCAAAGAAAGAAAACAAACATGCTCCCGCCCCGCAAAGATAGTCACCGCCCCGCAAAGATAGTCACCGCCCCAGCCAGCTCGTGTCTCCCGCCCTCGCAGCAATGGGTCGAGAAGGACTCCCAAATACCTTCTCCGATCGCCAAAAGGAGGAGAATCGACAAGCCAAGATGGCCGGCTCTCGTAAACAAACACCAAGACCCCCGCCCGCCGCACAATACTCGAAGACACGCTCTCGAACCGTAAATCCCTCCGGTACAAACTAGAGACGGAGACGATTATCAAGCGCTCCGAGTTGAGAAACCAAATGAGTCAGCCACTCGCCTAGAAAAGATCTTGAGATCGCCGGAGAAATAGAGTCTCCGATGTAATTGATGAAACAACCAAGTCTCGCCAAGGCGATCAACAGAGGCAACCCAAGACACAACAGCTCACACAATTCAAGCACAAGAAGAACGCGCAGCGGATAGTGATGTAATGATCCTATCTCCACCTTACCCAGGACATCCAAAATCGTCGCGTGGTGGAGGAAATGGAAGTCGAGTAAGTCAAGGGAACAGTTCCAACGGCCCGAGTTCATAGAAGAAGAAGAGGAATCGCTAAATTTCCTCGATTAACATCGTGCTCCTAGCTCGATGAAGACAATCGCACGTACATCCTGCAGATCTACAAGGACAAGGAGAGAGAAAAGCAAGCGGAAGAAGCCGAAGCACGTGAGAAGGCAAGCATCCGCCCTATCTCGTGCACCACCAACACACACATCCTCTTCTTGATGTCTTCTCCGTGAGTGATGAGGATCGGAGAATGTCACGCGCTTACAAGAGAAGAGTTGCAATGCAGCAAGCATTGCACGAATCAAGAATCCTTCACGAGCAAAGACTAATGGGAGGGACCAGAGAGTCCTCCGAACACACCGGGAAATCGATCCAATGGGAGTGGTTCAAGAAATAGCCACGTTGTTGCCGCTACCACTTCCCCAACTCATTCAGAAGAAAGCGATAAGGAGATGGCGATGAAACCGGGATAGTGGGGACCCCGGTCGAGCCAACCCCTATTGAAGGTGTGCTACCACGCCCCAACGGCTGAACAATCAATCGAAACAATGACCGGGAGTTTGGAGACGAGTGACCCCATTCCAAGTCACTCGGTGCGCGCCGGTGAGGGGAAACTCCCTCCACCGTAGCAAGGTCGGAGGATGTTGCGGATGACTCCACAACGAATCAAGGAGGCGAAGAAGAGAAATTACAATCACAAGAAGAATGCAAGTTGCCATCAACGAAGCTCAGCAGATTGAGACTGTCTCACCGAGGTGCCAATCGCTTGAAGGCCAATGACGCCGATGCGATCAAGGCAGGAAGGAAGGAACAGCCCGGGAGTTAACACTGGCGATGAAAGTGCAATCCATGGGGTTGAGACTCCAATGGATGCAATCAAGAAGACCCTAAGACACCGACATCGTCGAAAGGGGAGGACGAAGGCCTTGCAAAGAGTAGAGACCGCCTGGAGGTAATGAAGGCCCACGGGAGGTTGAGACTTCGGGGTAAAGAAGCGATGTAGAGAACATCCTCCCGCTATCATCGACCCATCCGAGAAGGAGATCAGCGCACTTCATGATTCCCAGGACAACCCCGATGTCACTTTTCTCGGGATCGAAGGCTTAAGAAGAAACCGAGTCATCCCCATGACAAATCCAAAAGACTCACTGCGGATGTTCCAAGCACGAGCAAGTCGATCCCAAGACTACTCGTCAAACCTTTAATTTTGATGATGAGCCACCAATGGAAATCTCATCATCGTCCGATGACGCCGATAAGGCCGAGGACCCCATCAAATGGAAAATCACCGAGACCAACGGGCATTAAGACATTGAGGCTCGCCAGTTTCGGTCTACTTCACAAAGAACCAGTTGAACAAGAGACCACCGCACAAAGCTCCTCAAGCTGCAGCAGATCGATTCCCAAAAGAACTTCACGCGCACCGCTCATCATCGAATGCATCCGGTTGGCGGTGATGAATCTTTGTAGAATCTTTCCTTTTCTCTCGAGATACCGTAACTCCACGAAGAGTCGAAAACGAACAAGCACGCTATCACAAACCAGACTCCTGTTCTTCCATCGACACCATTGTTCCGGTGATTATGATTTTGATGATGCATGGCCATCACCGCAATGTAAGAATCATTTCAAGTTCGAGAAGTGTTCAAGGCACTATTTGGCCGAGGTTGAACGGATGGAGAGGCATCAGCCTCTTTGGACATGCGACCGGACAACAGAGATGCCACCCTTACAGCCAGATTTAAGAGGCATAACAAAGCCGGATAAGGGAATGGTGGCAACAAAGAAGAAACAATGCGTGTGGAACAGTGAGATACTTTAACATTGTTCAACAAGTTTGGTGTGGAGAGTGAAAATGTTGATGCAAAAACGAAGCCGAGAGAACACATTGAGCATATGCATGAAGCTCACACCGCCGAGATCAAGCCGCGTGAGCAAAATACAAATGATCTACGTTTGGAAGAACACATGACAAGAAAATTCAGCCTTCTCATGGCCGAGATGAAGCCGATTTCAAGAGAATCCAACGCTACTCGACCAATTCGTGCCGCATACAACGCAGCAGACTTGAAGCGTAACTCAACCATCAAGACTTCGACTTCATGCTTGCCAAAAGATGTTCCCCGGGTTCCTCTATCATTTGATGATGCCAAAAAGGGGAAGAGGAATACCTCAAAGCGCTAACATCCGGTCGAGAAGAAAGGAGCAAATTGAGAAGGAAAATCACCGAGGAAGTCTTCAAACAGTAAGAAAGGAAAGCTTGTTGAGGGGGAAGGATCAACGGATGTGACATTGATGATTGCACAAACCCCCAACAAGGATCATCACGGTGACATTATCGCAAAGAAACTCCTCGTGACTCGCCACTCCAACACTCAGTATCCATGGGCGATAAGAGAAAAACTATTGAAGCAGGGGATGAAGGAAGTGGAAGGAAGAATGGATGCCAGGGGTTATGAACATCTTGAAAGAACATGGAGGCATTCCAAAGAGACAGAGACACCTATGCCATCTCGGATGTCCGACGAGCCACGATCGATTGATGAATTTAAGACGCTCGAACTGGGGATACTTTGCAAATATGTCTATGGCTCAAGCTTGGGACTTGTTATGGGAGGAGAGACAGAAATAATAAGAAGAGATGAAGCTGCCAGAAAGCATATGAGAAGAAAAAAGACAAATTGACGACGAGAAAAAGAGAAGAAAGAGAAGAAGATCTTTGATCAAGATGAAAGAAGGAGACAAATAAGGAGATGAAGTGTTGTCGCCCAACCCTTCGTGTATTTTATCATGTAAATACATACAATGTAAGTCTTCGTAATAAAGCTATAAATTCTTTATTTTCAAAAGATAGACAAATATGTGCTCGATACACCTTGTAAACAATTGTGTAAAAGAACAGAATGACATGATCAATAAACAGATCTATTCTACGCATACATTCTATGTCAATACACTATCCGTATGTATCTTTGCTATTTGCATTTTTGAATGGTTTAAGTTTTGGCATCATCAAAAAGGGGGAAATTGTTAGGAATTTTATTGTTTAAATTAGATTTTGATGAATGCCATGTAAAACTTAGAATAGAAAGTTGGCACCCCAATTTCTTGTTGTAAAATGTATTGTAACAATTAGAGCCGCCAAGCCGAGTTAAGTCGCCTACGCCCTAACATGCAAGAAGACACCAAGACCGGGAAGGAAGACTTTCTTTGTGAAAAACTGAATATGGCAAAGAAGAGTAGACGGGAACTCTATCAAGAAGCAAATGAGATGCGGTGAGTGGAGCATCACCAAGTCAACTCAAGAAAAGCCAAGTCTCAAGTTCAAGTGATGAAGAGTCATCCAATGATTGGAAGTCGACTCTAAGTCACCTGGGGAAAGCAAGGAAATGCGGTAAGTCGAGATAATCAGTGAAAAAGAACCGTTGTACGTAAATCAAGAGATTTACTTAAACAAGTAATATCTCCATACCACCTTTCTCTGAGTGCTCACCCGAAGCGTGCAAAAGGAATGAACCAATGGGAAGCACACACCGTGTCGAACTCGAAAAGGTGAAAGAACAATTCATACGAGGAAATGGCAATTCCAAGAAGTGCAAGCCAACGACGCAAAGTGACTTTCAAAAATAAGCCTATCTCTTCAACGGGCAAATTTTTGAAAGTTCACTATAAAAGGCCGAGGAGTTTGTTTGAGAAAAAGAGGATGACACACATGTGAGATAAACAAGCATATTAGAAAAACCGAAACATTCTCAATCCTTAAGCCTACATTACGAAGTACATCAATCCAACACTCACTGTGAAGGAAAGAGAACTTCAATCAGTTGAAGAGGAAACTTTTGAAGAAATGGGTCTACATTCCAGAATGATTGTAGAAAGGTTCACGGTTGAACCAAGTCTTAAGCTTTTGGAGGGCTTTGTGATCAAATCCAAAGAGCTTGAGCAAGTGAGTCTGTAGTAACAAGGCAAATGCGCCCGTGAAGAAGCTCACCGCACGAGAAGCCACTGAGTGATCAAGGCGTCTCAGCATCGAGTCCCTAAGGATCAAGTCTACTGTTGTGATCAAGACTTGTATCCGGATTGTTACCACTTTGTAAACCGATCATTACTTAGTGGATTCCTCCAGGAGTTGGAGAAAGAGAGGAGTAGAAGAATTACCCCATCTTCGAACCTCTATAAAAACTTCATTGTGTCATTTACTTTTCAAAGACTTTAATTCTTGCATTATTAATCGCTTATATCTCACGATAAATTTGCTATCCACCTGATAATTTATAAGTACTAAATCAAGCTCTAAAATCTTGCTTAATCAAACTTAAGGGTGTTAAGTCTTCCACTGAAAAAACAAAACCACGCTTGAGTCAAATTATAGCCAACACCGAGTTACTCCATCACGCAACATTGAACATGTTGAGAGATTAACTCCATTTTGAGTGACTAATTCGATCATGGTCCATCAAGGACATTTGTGTATGTAGAATCAACTCAGAGATTTAAAAAGACTAAATCGAAAATTTGGTAAGGTTTATTCAACCCCTTCTAAACCTTACACTTACACCCCCTTGGGACCTACATCCTTGATGTCTTATCCGACAAATGATGAGGATCCGGACTCGTCCGCCGCCACGTAAGAGTTGCAAAGGCAAAGAAGCAATGCATGAATCCAAAATTCTTCATGAGAAGAGCATGATGGAGGGACCAGGAGAGTCCTCCAAAACACAAATGAAATTGATCCAATGGGAGTGGTTCGACCAAATCGCCACCGTTGTTCCGCCACCACTTCCCCACCACTTAAGAAGGAATTAAGGAAGGCGGGCGATGAAGCGGGTTAGTGGGGACCCCAGTTGAGCCAACCCCTAACGAAGGTGTCTTACCACCGCCCCAACTACGAACACTCGAGATACAACCGGAGTTTGGAGACGAGTGACCCCATTCCAAGTCACTCACGGTGAGCCACCGAGGGGGAAACTCTCTCCACCGCAAAGACGGTCGGAGAATGTCCAGAGATGACTCCACAACGACTCAGGAGGCGAAGTGGAGAAAGTACAAACGCAAAAATGAACAGCAAGTTGCCATCAACGAAGCTCGATAGTTGAAATCGTCTCACCTGAGGTGCCAACCGCTCCACGAAGGCTAATGACGCGCGATGCGTCGAGGCTACGAGGAAGGAACAACCCGGGAGTTAACACTGCGGGCGATGAAAGTGCAATTCACGGGGTTGAGACTCCAATCGATGCCACTCGAGACCCTAAGACAGTGACACCGCCGAAAGGAGGTCCAAGGTCTCGCACAAATCGAGACCGCATGAGGTAATGAAGGCCCACGGGAGGTTGAGACTTCCCGGGTAAAGAAGTCAAGTAGAGAACATCCCTCCCGCTATCATTGACCCATCCGAAAAGGCGATAAGCGCGCTTCATGATTCCCAGACAATCGATGTAACCTTTCTAGATCGAAGGCGACGAAGAAGCCGAGTCGTCCCCCGTGATAGATCCAAAAGACTCAGTGCGGATGTTCCCAAAGACGAGCAAGTCTCGATCTCAAGACTACTCGTCAAACTTTCAATTTTGATGATGAGCCACCAATGGAAATCTCATCATCGTCCGATGACGCTTCGATAAGGCCGAGGACCATCCACTCAATTGGAGAAACCGGTGAGACCAACGGCTGTTGAGACAATGAGGCTCAGCAAGTCGGGTCCACTTCACAACAGACCCCACTGAAATAGAGTCCATCGCAAGCAGCTCCCAAGTCAGCGCAGTTCGACTCAAAAAGGAACTTCACGCGCACCTCTCATCATTGAACAAATAACTTGGCCGTGATGATTCCTTTATAGAATCTTTTTCTTCTCTCCTGAGGTACCCGACCTCCCGAAGAGTCGAGAATGAGTCGCGACGCCATTGCACAGCCTCCCCTGTCATCTCGTCGGTACCATCGTCCGGTGACTATGACTTTGACGTTGCGTGGCCATCACCGCACTGAAGAAACAATTTGAAGTTCGGGAGGTGTTCAAAGCATTATTTGCCGAGATTGAACGGATGGAGAGGCACCAAGCCTCTATGGACATGCGATCGACAACGGAGATGCTAATCTTATCGCGACTTGAGAGGCATAACAAGTCGGGATCGTGAATGGTGGCAACAAAGAAGAAACAATGCTTGTGGAACAAGTTAGATACTTGTAACATTGTTCAACAAGTTTCTGGTATGGAGAGCCGAGAATGCCGATGCAAAAACAAAATTGAGAGAACACATTGAGCATATGCATGAAGCTCACACGCGAGATAAAAGTGCGTGAGCAAAATAAGAGTGATCTCCAAATGGCCTGGAAGCAAATATGGACAGAAAAAAAAAAGCCTTCTCATGTTTGAAATGAAGCTAATTTCGAGAGTCCAACGCTACTCGCTCCGAATTTCGTGCCGCATACTCCACAGCACGGAGATTTAACTCTACCATCAACAGCTCGATTTTCCGCTTGCCAAGATGTTTCCGGCGTTCCTCTCTCCTTTGATGATGCCAAAAGGGGGAAGAGGAATACCTTAAAGCCACGTAAGAGATCCGAAGTTGAAAAAGATGATGCATGCGAAGGGAAAGACAATGAGGAAGTGTTGAAACAAAAGAAAGGAAAGTCCGTTGAGGGGAAGGATCGAAAGATGTGACCTTGATGATCGCACAAACCCCCAACAAGGTCTTGTGGTGACATTATCGCAAAGAAACTCCCCGCGATTTCCGCCACTCCAACACTCGCTATATCTATGGTCGAAAAGAGAAAGACAATTGAAGCAGGATGGAGGAAGTGGAAGGAAGAACGGATGCCCGAGTTATGAACATCTTGAAACAACATGGAGGCATTCCAATGTGAGAGACACTTATGCCATCTCGATGTCGGAGACGAGCCACGATCGTTGATGAATTTAAAACGCCGCATCTCAAGGATACTTTGCAAATATGTCTATGGCTCAAGCTTGGGACTTGTACGGGAAAAGGGTCTCACGTTATGTGAAGAAGTGACAGACAATGCAGACTACCGGCGATCACTCTATCGCCACTCCGCCGGGTCACTCATTGAAAGAAGAAGACCCCGCACAATACACGCCCGCAGGTAGAGGAAGAAGCGATGTGGTGGAGGAAGAGGTTTGGACCCAGGCCTCCGCCCAAAAACATTGAATACGTAGATCCGGCAAGAAAGGAGGAGGGATGGTGTCTTGACCAAATAGCAAATTTGCAAGTGGCTAAAAGTAACGCCGAGTATGCGAAAAGAATAGAAGAAGAAAACAAGAGACAAACTCAGCTATGGGAGGAAAGACAAGAAAGATTAAGAAGAGATGAAGCGCCAGGAAGGCATATGAAAAGAAGAAGAAGGCAGCTGACGATGAGAAAAAGAGAAGAAGAGCAGAAGATGCTGAACAAGATGAAAGAAGGAGACATCGAAGGAGATGAAGTGTTGCTGTCCACCCCTTCATGTATTTTGTTATACATACTATGTAAGTCTTCCGCAATAAAGCAATAAATTCTTCATTTTTTTTCGTAGACAAATGTTTGCTCCGATACACCTTGTAAACAGATTGTGTAAAAGAACAAGAATGTTATGATCAATAAAAGGATTGATTCTACGCATACATTCTATGTGAATACACTATCCGTATGTATCTTTGCTATTTGCATTTTTGAATGGTTTAAGTTTTGGCATCATCAAAAAGGGGGAAATTGTTAGGAAATTTATTGTTTAGATTTTGATGAATGCCACGTAAAACTTAGAATAGGAAGTTGGCACCCCATTTTTTGTTGTAAACCGCATTGTAATAAATAAGGCTGGTCAAGCCGAGTTAAATCACCTATGCCCAAACATGCAAGAAGACAATCGGAAACTAGAAGGAAGACTCGCGAGACAAATTGAGTATGGAAAAGAAGAGTAGACGGAACTCCCATCAAGAAGCGATTGAGATGCAACAGTGGTGGAGTATCGTCAAGTCAACTCAAGAAAAGCCAAGTCTCAAGTTGAAGTGACGGAAGAGTCATCCAATGATTGGAAGTCGACTCTAAGTCACCTCGGGGAAAGCAAGGAAATGCAGAAAGTCGAGATAATCGAAAAAGATCCGTTGTACGTAAATCAAGAGAATTACCTAAACAAGTAATATCTCCATACTACCTTTCTCAAGTGCTCAGTCCCGAAGCGTGCAAAAGGAATAAACTAATGGGAAGCACTACACCGTGTCGAACTCAAAAGGTGAAGAACAATTCATACGAGGAAATGGCAATTCCAAGGATCGCAACAAGACAAGCCAACGATCGCAAGTGACTTTAAAAATAAGCCTATCTCTTCAACGGCGCATTTTTGAAAGATCACTATAAAAGGCCGAGAAATAACTTTGAGAATAAGGAGAAGCGTAACCAAAACGTTCAAGCAATTATTAGAACAGAAAACCCGAATTATTCTCAATCCTCAAGCCTACACTACGAAGAACATCAATCCAACACTCACCGTGAAGGAAAGATAACTTCAATCGGTTGAAGAGGAAAATACTTGAAAAATCAAGGGGTCTACATTCCACGAAGGATTGTAGGAAGGTTCAAGGTCGAACCAAGTCTTGAGCTTTTGGAGGGCTTCGTGATCAAATCCAAAGAGCTTGAGCAAGTGGGCTGTAGTAGCAAAGGCACCGCCCGTGAAGAAGCCGAGTCGCACGAGAAGCCGGTGAGTGATCAAGGCGTCTCTCGGATCGAGTCCCAAAGGATCAAGTCGTTGTGTGATCAAGACTTGATCCTCGGGTATTACCACTTTGTATCGATCAATACCTAGTGGATTCCTCCAAGAGTTGGAGAAGAGAGGAGTAGAAGAATTACCCCATCTTGAACCTCTATAAAAATCTTATTGTGTCATTTACATTTCAAAGACTTTAATTCTTGCATCATATTTGTTTATTTCTGTGACATATTTGCTATCCATTAGATAATCTCTAAGTACTAAATCAAGCTCTAAATCTCTACTTAACCAAACTTAAGGTTGTTAAGTCTTCCGTGAAAAATAAACCACGATTGAGTTAATTTAGACTTAACAAATGAGTTATTCCAAAGAATAAACTCGATTGAGTGCGTTGAGAGACTAACTCTCTTGTTTAACTAAATTGGTCACCAAGGACACAAATTTTGTGTAGTCTCAACTCTGAATTTTTAAAAGGACTAAATCAAAAATTTGGTAAGGTTTATTCAACCCCCTTCTAAACCTTACACTTACACCCCTTGGGACCTACGGGACCTACAAGTGGTATCGAGCGGTTGGTTCATTGAGCCTTCCGCATCGGTCACCGAACTAGATCTCCAATCTTTAAAAGCTTGCTTTAGCGCTTGATCTTTCAAAACTCTTTTATTCAAAGAAAGTTATTATCATGAAAGCAAATTTGACACGCATCCCCATGTTCACAATTGAGGAATTTGATGATTGAAAAATTTGTATGCGGTGCTCATCTATTAGCATTACACGATGAAATGTGGATAGTAATAGAAGATGGGCCACTCGCAAATTTTAAAGTGAACACACCAATTGCGCAGGGAGGGATTAGCTGCACTGGTGAAGGAGAAGAGGATGTTGCTCCCAGACCAGCTATGGTTGAATACTTTTATCAAATTATAATTTAACATATATTTATGTTTAATATAAAAAAATATAATATATTTGTATGAATAATTTAACTCGTATTTTAAGTAATATTCTTTGTATAAATCCTTTTGTAATTTATTATATAAATTCTAATATATATATATGTATAAGAAATTGATTATAAATATACCAATTCACAATAAAATCTTAATAAACAAAAAACATGATAATTAGAAATTAATTTTTAAATTATTTTAACAAAATGATAGAGATACAAAACATTTATACATAATACAAGAGAAAAAGACAAAACATAACATTTAAAAAAATATCAAAAAATAAAAAATGTTGAGGTGTGAATATTGGCCCTCTACATTAAGAGATGCACTGTTCACTAACCCCATTTTGGAGTGGGAAATGACATGGGGTTGGAATCCTTCAAATTGGCGTCTACCCCTATTTTAAGGGAGGGTTGAGATGCTCTAAGGACGGAGAGAGTAACTTAATGTAAAGTATGATTGACTAACCAAGTAATAATGGTGACTATTAAATTATTCAAGAAAACGAGCACAAGTTAAAAGTCCTCTAATTTCTCTAAAAAATGTTACAAAAAAGTTAGCGTGTCTTTATCAAGTAATCATACAAAAGAGGACCCATTTGATATGATACAAACTATTTTTATATTGAAAAGGTCATCATAAATTTATTTTTAGAAAAACATCCAAACAAATTTTCACTTATACCACTCATATCTATGTAAACAATATACTAGAAAACCTTGTTTGAAAAATGGTTTTATCATGATTTTGATGATTTTGTTTTTACACCAAAACAATGGTTTTAAAGGTTGTCCAAATACTCCTAAATGATTTAAAATAGTTTTAATATTTTCCTAGAGTATTTGCTCAAGTCTTTTTCGATTAATATCGGACAACACTTTCAAAGATTTTATGTCAATGGGTTTTCACACTTTGAAACTATATTTCTAATATTGTCCTAAATACTCCCGATTAGTTTAAAATGTTTTTACGAATTTTTCTGGAGTATTTCTTGAGGTTAATTTTCGATAAAAATTGGACAATATTTTCTCTTTCGTCGACCTATGGCCGCCCATAGGGCAACCCGCACCTGAAGATGATTTTTGAAACAGAAAATGAGACGGAAGAAAAATCAAGCAGTCGACCGGTCGCCTCATCGGCGTCGACCGGCCGCCCGTGGGTCGACGGCACTGCAAGTGTGCAAAATCTCCTGTTCTATTTTTTGGAGAGGTCGCCGGCAGGGTGATGTCGACCGGTCGAGCACCCGACCGTCGCCCGTGTAATTTTCAAAGACAATTTCAAACGTCTATTTGTGCGCGACACGGCCGCTCAAGTTTGACCTGCAAAATTCTAACCGTTAGCAAGCGCATGTTTGATACATGTTTTTATCTTAATTTTGATGATTTTATTTTATCACCAAAACAATGTTTTTAAAGGTTGTCCAAATACTCCTAAATGATTTAAAATGGTTTTAATATTTTCCGGAGTATTTTCTCAAGTTTATTAAAAATGGACAACACTTTTATCAATGAGTTTTTACTCCTATAACAGTTCCTAAATGTTGTCTAAATACTCGATCGGTTTAAAATGTTTTTACTAAATTTTCGTAGTATTTCTTGAGTTTTATTTTTCGACAAAAATTGGACAACATTTTCCTCGGTCGACCGGTCGCCATATAGGCAACCCGTACTGAAGATGTTTTTAGAAACAGAAAATGAGACGGAAGTAAAAACAAAGCGGTCGACCGGCCGCTCGGCGTCGATCAGGTCCGGTCAACCGGCCGCAATGGCCGATCGGTACTGCAAGTTTCATTTTGAAACGAACAAAACCTCTTCGTTTTTGATTAGGGGACCGATTGAGACAGGGTCGACCGGCCGAAGCCTATGTCGACGGTCGCCTGCTGAAATTTTCACTTTGTTCTTATTTCTCTTATTTATGTGCCGATCGTCGCTTTGTGTATTGACAAAGAAAAATATGACCGCTTGATGTACAGACACATTTCCTTAAATTGTGGGATTGATTTCTAACATGCCTATATTCTTGATTTTAATTGTATTTTTCTCGTAGATTTTCAATCCCCAAGAGGAGCCTATGCTTGATCAATCATCTCCTATAAATAGAGGAAGTTTTGGAGCAACCAATACAACAATTGAGATACAACACAACAAGATACACTTCAAGCATATACTTGGTCTTTCATTGTTATTATTCTTGTTGTAAATTTGTCTAGCTTATCACTTTCACATCTTTGAGGTCTAGGCTATTCTTGATTACACCTTGCACTCAAATTGTATTATTCATTATTGAGTTGTAATCTTGATTTTGGTTATCATTCAAACACAAGATATCCTTGTGAGTGTTCTTGTGGTAAGAACACACTTGGATGATCTAGGTGATAGGTGAAGAAGATTGTGGTGATCTTCTTATTGAGGTGTTGAAGAATTTGGTATTCTTCAAGGTTGAAGATTGTGGTAATCTTCACAAGGTGTCGTTGAAGGAAGAGTGTGGTAATCTTCAAAGGGAGATTGTGGAAATCTCCAAAGGTGGTGTTGAAGAAGAGTGTGGTGCTCTTCAAGGTGTTGTAAGATGAATTTGTATTAATTTTGGTAATTAATAAAATTCTTTTTCTTTCAAATCCATCTCGGATATCTTTGGGGTGGTAGAGGATTAGGCCCTAGGTGGGTTGAACTCTTTAAATCAACGTGTGTTGTTTACATTCCGCACCTTTATCATTGTGTTTGAGCATTCGATTGTAAAAAGAGGGCGAAATCGAAAAGATGGAGATAATCTATTCACCCCCTCTAGATTATCGTAGTCGCTTGACTTACAAGTGGTATCAAAGCCAAACTCTTTGGCAAGCTCATTTCACATCGCGAGTGAAGAGAAACGATCGACGGCTACAAACGAAGCTCATCTATCCGCACTCCACCACCAAGCCACCATTATTTGACTCCAAAAATTTTAATTTTTGGAAAGAAAGAATGGAGTGCTACTTACAAGGTTGCGGGTTCGACATTTGGAACACCGTCATAAACGGAGAATCCAATCCGCGAAAGATACACCACATACCTCAAAAGGCTTCAAAAGCTCAATGATGAAGAAAAGAAAATCATCTCTTTAAAACGGTAAGGCTTTAAATATTTTGTATTGTTCATTTACTAATTTAGAATATGAACATATTGTAGGAATAAAGTCGGCACATGAAGTATGACAAAAATTAGAAGCCATCTATGGAGTATTTGCAAATGAAAGGAGTCAAACAAAAGCATCTACTTCTCAAGGTCATACAAGCTCAAATCTAAGGAACAAGCCTCCTACAACTTCCAACTATGAAGAAGTTGAATATTTCTTTATGGGCATAAATGAAGAAAATGAGGTATGTCTTAAACCCTCTACTTCCTATGATATTGTCATTCAAAATGATTATAGTGATTTACAAAATGATTATGATGAACTTCAAAATGAATTCCAATGCTTACTTGTTAGATACAAAAATTTGAAAAAGGAATTCAATATTTTGAAAATGATAAGGATAGTTTATTCATTTCCTATGAATCACTATCATGTGCTCACACCACCACTCTTGACAAGGTTAGAAACCTTGAAAAAGAAAATAGTACTCTTGTTGAGAATATTGATCGCATAAAAAAGGATTTGTTAAAATCCAACTTGAGTACCAATAAAATGTCCAATATTGTTGATATTCATAATTGTGATAAAGGACTTGATCATAAGCCTAATGGTGTTAATCATATGAAAATGGATCAAGTCACTATGCATATTGGTCATTATGCTCCTAGAATTATTACTTGTTTTTATTGTGGCAAAAAGGGTCATACGGCTAATTCTTGTCGGGCTAGAAATAGCTCTAATTATTGTTGGAGACCTAAAAGTCTCAAAGCTAATCCTAAAGGACCCAAACACATGAGGGTACCACAAAATAATGTGTTATTAGGTACCTACAAGTAATAATCGGAGAAAATTCATGCCACCAAGAAAACATCAAATGAACGTTTCATTTGATCAAAGAAGAAGAAACTACTCTCAACAAAGCCAATTTCCAAGAAGAGCGTATAATCAAAAATGGGAAGAACACAATCCTTGGAAATGGCAAAGACATCATCAACAAGATGATTTTCAAAGAAGAAGAAACCACCAACAATGGGAAGGTAACCAACCTTGAAATGGAGTAATCTAAGAAGTCATCATCAACAAAGTGACTTCTCAATGGGAAGATATCATCAAGAATGGGAAAGACACAACCCATGGAAACGGCGCAATTGGTAAACTGTATCTCTCCATTTATATATGCATTTTATTTTTGTTTTTATTTGTGTCTCAATTGCAAAATGAGTTTTCAAATTCTTTTAAAAGGTCTTTAATATACATTTGTACTTTTAAAAATATTTTTGAAAAAGAAGACCTTATATGATGTTTTTAAAACTCTTGTGCATTTTAATTAGACTTATGTGGCTTATCATCTCTTATGAAATCTTATAGCATAAGCTCTTTTTGATATCTCCTATTACTTGTCTACACTTGTATTTTCTATGCAAATGTTGTCTAAGAATTGTGTAGGATACATAATTCATAATCATTACGTCATCAAGTTTCTTAAACTATCGAGGTATGTCTACTCGTATTTTCCTTTAAACTCGATATTATGCTTATGCACATATCTTTTAAGATATTTCACTTTAACCCCTTAAGTGCCCCTATATGATTTTGCAAATATTCTCTTAAAAAGGCACTACTTGTTATGTCTCGATTTTCTCGATTATATGTTTTCCCAAAAACCCATATTTGTTGGATATAACCCAATAATACTCTTTTTGCAAAGTTTTAAAACTTTTGGGGTGAAAAATCGAATTTTGGAAAAACTCGGGAAAAGAAAAAATTACCTGGGACGGTCAAGCAGGGGCGATGGCCGCCTGTGCCATTTTTACAACTTAAAACTCTGTTCTTCGTTTTCAAACAGAAGAGAACTCAAAACCCTTCACAACGATTTTTTTCCCTTTCTTCAAAATCTTCGATTCTTCATCATTTTTCACGATTCTTGTTGCTAATCGTCTTATTTTCACAAGATTCTTACATATATGGCTCCCCCAAAGAATTCCACGGCCGAAATCCCATCTCCAAGCGTAGAAGGGGCAGAGAGGGTTCGTCTAGAAATCGGCAAGAGGAAGTCGAACAAAGGGATATTCGAGCCGCTCAAAGAAACGTGGCTCAAGAAGGTGATGATGTTCAAAATCCCATTCTCTCTCGGACCCAAATTTCCGAGCACGCGGAACGATTTCGCTCCAAAATTGCCGTTGGGCGAAAGGTAAAAATCCTTTGTTACTCAAGCCCTAATTCCCACAATGTTCTTAATTTCATCAATAAATATGCGGAATGGTATTATGAGGACTCGGGAATGGGAGGAAAGTCTATTGCTTGGACTAAAATGTGTCGTTTTAGTTCATTTACAAATGAGTATCCTACAATTAGAGGATTTTTGAGGAGCAAGGTTGGATGTATTTATGGGAACATGCTTATGTGTTGTATGATGATGATATTATCCAACTCTTTTATGCCAATATGTGGGTCGAATATGATGTTGAAAGAAAGCCTATAGCCGTAAATTCACTTATAAGGGGACGACACTTTAGATGGACTTCCAATGATATTTGCGGTTTTTACGTGTTAGAGAAGGTGGTTGGGATTATTTCTCTTGTGGGACTTGGAATGATGAAATGTTGGGGGTGTCAATGGAAGAAGTGAAGACGATTTGGGAGTATGGCCAAAGTACTCTTTGTTGGCAATGACTCTTGAGCATCGTATTTTGTCGGTCATTGTTGCATATTGCATTTGTGGTAAGTCGGGAAAGATGCCTAGCAACATGGATTACTTTTTGACGTATAAGATTGCTAGGAGGGAGCCACTTAACTTTGGTGCCATACTTATTCAATGTCTAATCGAGTCCATCACTCAAGGTAATAAGAAGTTAGTTATGGGAAATTGGATTTGTAAACTTCTTATTCAATCGGGACTTCCCTCATCGGAGTGTAACTCGAAAGTATTTCAAAATGACTTCGACATTGACAATATCTCCCAAATGGTCACGATGCGCAAGAATATGGACATCCGACCAACCAAAATGGCTAGAGGAAGAGGTCAAGAGTCCCCCGATCCTAATGACTACTTTGATGACGCCGAGGCCGCAAGATTGGCGGAAGAGGGCGAACCGAGCAATCCGGAGGGTAATACCGGTGCTCAACCACCTAGGAGGTATACTCAAGCCGAATTTGATGAGATGAGGGCTTTTCATGAGACGAGATATGAGGCTTTGGAGCAAAAGACCTCCAAAATGCAAAAGTCTATCGGCAAATTGAAGAAATTTATCAAGGATTTTATTCCCGGATCTTGCTTCTCCTCGGATGAGGAATGATGTCCCCACCCCCTTTACTTTCTAGCATTTTCATTAATGTTGCCATGTATTTTTGATGAACTTTTGTAAAACTCATTTGTACTAATGATATTTGCTTGTTTTTCTTAAAGGGTTGAAATTGCAAGTTGATAATGACTTGTGGATGATCATGATTTTGATGGAGTATTTGATGGTAAAAATACTCTTATATGGCTTGGTTTGAATATTGGTATGAAGTACTTGATGGTAAAAATGCTTCTCTTAATGTTTTGATCTTTTATGCTTAATTGGATATGTTGGGATTTTTGACATTTGATACATGTATTGTGTAAGGCATGACTTATTACTTGGTAGATGTTCTAATTTTTGGCATTTGTAATGCCTTGATCATTCTTAGCTTATCTCAATGGGTTGAACCTTGAGAATCTACTTTGAGCTTCTTACTTGATGAACAATTGTTGCATTTGTTACATATGATCTTTTTGAGCTTTGGAATGAGGTTGATTGATGATATGAAAATTTTTGGCTTGAACCATTTACAAAGGTTATATACAACCTCTTTTATTTTTCACGCGCACAAGGTGTTCGATGAAATGTCGCAATGAAACTTTCAACTTCTACATGATTCTCTTGCTTCAAAATGTCTTAAAATCTTTTTGAAATCATGTTTTTAGCTAACTAATGAGCTTTTGGATCTCCTATGTTACAATTCTCCCATTCTCCTTGGGCGTTATGTATAATTTGCTCGATGGTTGATAAACCGTCTCGTTTGCGACACTTTGATATATTTGTATGATGTTTTCACCATCCTAACATTCTTTTTGATGATTCCAAAGGGGGAGAAAAACAGGATATTAGCTCATTAGCTCAAAGAAGCTAATAAAAGCTTGTCATAAAAGCTATAAGCTATGGCTCATAAAAGCCATAAGTTGTGATTTGTTCTTAGTCCAATTGTTGCTTGATGGACTTATATAATTGTTTAATGATGTTTTGTGACAGGGGAGCTTATAAGCTCTTAAACATATTGTAAAAGCTAAAGCTTTTAGCTTATGGATAATTGCTTTTACATTATTCTTGATGTGCTTGTTGATAGGGGAGCTTGTGCTTATTATTGAAAATATTTACTCCCTACTTGGTTGCTTTAATATTTTTGAAAATTTTGGTTGCTTCCAAACGGTCAAATGTTTTTACCGGAAAATCTTTTCTAAAATTGCTCTCTTAGTTTGTGTAAAAATTGTTTTGGTTTGTAATCATCAAAAAGGGGAAGATTGTTTGATACATGTTTTTATCTTAATTTTAATGATTTTATTTTATCACCAAAACAATGTTTTTAAAGGTTCTCCAAATACTCCTAAATGATTTAAAATGGTTTTAATATTTTTTAGGAGTATTTTCTCAAGTTTATTAAAAATGGACAACACTTTTATCAATGAGTTTTTACTCCTATAACATGTTCCTAAATGTTGTCTAAATACTCTCGATCGGTTTAAAATGTTTTTACTAAATTTTCGGAGTATTTCTTGAGTTTTATTTTCGACAAAAATTGGACAACATTTATGTCTCGTGGTCGACCTGGCCGCCATATAGGGCAACTCGTCAGACCTGAAGATGTTTTTAGAAACAGAAAAATGAGACGGAAGTAAAAACAAGCAGTCGACCGGTCACCTTGGGGCGTCGGCCAGGTCCGGTCGCCGGCCGCTTAAATGGATCGGCCGGTACCTGCAAGTTTCATTTTGAAACGAACAAAACCTCTTCGTTTTTTGATTAGGGGGACCGGTTGAGACAAGTCGGTCGACCGGCCGAAGCCTATGTCGACCTGGCCGCCTGTTGAAATTTTCATAGTGTTCTTATTTCTCTTATTTCGTGCGGCATCGGTCGCCTGTGTATTGACAACAAAAATATGACCGTTTGACAACAGACACATTTCCTTAAATTGTGGGATTGATTTCTAACAGCTATATTCTTGATTTTAATTGTATTTTTCTGTAGATTTTCAATCCCTAAGAGGAGCCTATGCTTGATCAATCATCTCCTATAAATAGAGGAAGTTTTGGAGTAACCAATACAACAATTGAGATACAACACAACAAGATACACTTCAAGCATATACTTGGTCTTTCATTGTTATTATTCTTGTTGTAAATTTCCTAGCTTATCACTTTCACATCTTTGAGGTCTAGGCTATTCTTGATTACACCTTGCACTCAAATTGTATTATTCATTATTGAGTTGTAATCTTGATTTTTGGTTATCATTCAAACACAAGATATCCTTGTGAGTGTTCTTGTGGTAAGAACACACTTGGATGATCTAGGTGATAGGTGAAGAAGATTGTGGTGATCTTCTTATTGAGGTGTTGAAGAATTTGGTATTCTTTCAAGGTTGAAGATTGTGGTAATCTTCAAAGGTGGTGTTGAAGAAGAGTGTGGTGCTCTTCAAGGTGTTGTAAGTTGAATTTGTATTAATTTTGGTAATTAATAAAATTCTTTTTCTTTTCGAAATCCATCCCGGATATCTTTGGGGTGGTAGAGGATTAGGCCTTAGGTGGGTTGAACCTCTTTAAATCAATGTGTGTTGTTTACATTCCGCACCTTTATCATTGTGTTTGAGCATTCGATTTTAAAAATAGGCGAAATCGAAAAGATGGAGATAATCTATTCACCCCCTCAGATTATCGTAGCCGCTTGGACTTACTGCATGCCTTTTCCCTAAATTGTGGGATTGATTTCTAACAGCTCTTTTCTTCAATTGTCTTGCAATTTTTTACAGAATTCATGTCCCCAAGAGGAGCCTATCATGTACAAGACATCTTCTATAAATAGAGGAAGAATTGAAGCAACACAACATGAGAGAAAACTACAACACAACAAGATACACTCAAGAATACACTTGTTCTTACATTGTCTTATTTCTTGTTGTAATTTGCCTAGCTATTCACTTTCACATTCTTGAGGTCTAGGCTTTTTTTATTACACTTGCACTCTATTGTATTATCAATTATCGAGTTGTAATCATGAATTTGGATAATCATTCAACACAAGATATCCTTGTGAGTGTTCTTGTGGTAAGAACACACTTGGGTGATCTAGGTGTTAGGTGTGAGAAGATTGTGGTAATCTTCTTGTTGAGGTGTTGAAGAATTTGGTATTCTTCAAGGTTGAAGATTGTGGTAATCTTCACAAGGTGCCGTTGGAGATTGTGGTAATCTTCAAGTGAGATTGTGGTAATCTCAAAGGTGGTGTTGAAGAAGAGTGTGGTGCTCTTCAAGGTGTTGTTGTAAGTTGAATTTGTATTAATTGTGGTAATTAATAAAATTCTTTTTCTTTGAAATCCATCCCGGATATCTTTGGGGTGGTAGAGGATTAGGCCCTAGGTGGGTTGAACCTCTTTAAATCGACATGTGTTGTTTACATTCCGCACCTTTATTATTGTCTTTGAGCATTCGGTTCGAAAAAGAGGGCAAATCGAAAAGATGGAGATAATCTATTCACCCCCTCAGATTATCGTAGCCGCTTGGACTTACAAGTGGTATCAAAGCCAAACTCTTTGGCAAGCTCGTTTCACATCGCGAGTAAAGAGAAACGATCGTCGGCTACTCTGAACGAAGCTCATCTATCCGACACTCCACCACCAAGCCACCACTATTTGATTCCAAGAATTTTAATTTTTGGAAAGAAAGAATGGAATGCTACTTACAAGGTTGCGGGTTCGACATTTGGAACACCGTCATAAACGGATAATTCATTCCAATGAAAGATACACCACACACCTCAAAAAGCTTCAAAAAGCTCAATGATGAAGAGAAGAAAATCATCTCCTTAAACGGTAAAGCTCTCAATATCTTGTATTGTTCATTTACTAATTTAGAATATGAACATATTGTAGGAATAAAGTCGGCACATGAAGTATGGCAAAAATTAGAAGCCATCTATGGAGTATTTGCAAATGAAAGGAGCCAAACAAAAGCATCTACTTCTCAAGGTCATACAAGTTCATATATAAGGAACAAGCCTCTTACAACTTCCAATTATGAAGAAGTTGAATATTGCTTTATGGGCATCAATGAAGAAAATGAGGTATGTCTTAAACCCTCTACTCCCTATGATATTGTCATTCAAAATGATTATAGTGATTTGCAAAATGATTATGATGAACTTCAAAATGAATTCCAAAGCTTACTTGTTAAATACAAAAATTTGAAAAAGGAATTCAATATTTTGAAAAATGATAAGGATAGTTTACTTACTTCCTATGAATCACTATCATGTGCTCACACCACCACACTTGACAAGGTTAGAAACCTTGAAAAAGAAAATAGTACTCTTGTTGAGGATATAAATTGCTTGAAAAATGATTTATCTAAATCCAACTTGAGTACCGATAAAATGACCAAGATTGTTGATTGTTCGAAGCTAGAACTTGCTCATAAAACTAAGGATGTCAATCACATGAAAAAGAATCAAGTCTCCAAGCATGATGGTCATTATGCTCCTAGAATTATTACATGTTTCTATTGCGGTAAAAAGGGTCATACGGCTAATTTTTGTCGAGCCATAAATAGCTCTAATTATTGTTGAAGACCTAAAAGTCTCAAGACTAATCCCAAAGGACCCAAACACATGAGGGTACCACAAAATAATGTCATATTAGGTACCCGTGAAATAATGATCGAAGAAAATTCATACGCCAAGAAGGCATCAAATGACCGTTTCATTTGATCAAAGAAGGAGAAACTATTCTCAACAAAGCCAATTTTTCAAGAAGAGGTTATAATAAAAAATGGGAAGAACACAATCCTTGAAATGGCAAAGACATCATCAACAAGATGATTTTCAAAGAAGAAGAAACTTTCAACAATGGGAAAGCAACAAACCTTGGAAATGGAGCAATCAAAGAAGTCATCATCAACAAAGTGACTTCTCAAGGGGAAGATATCATCAACAATGGGAACGACACAACCCATGGAAATGGCGTAATTGGTAACCCGTATCTCCCTAGTTAATTACGCATTGTATTTTATTATTATGCATTTTTTTGTGTCTTTATTACAATATGAGTTTTTAAGTATTATTTTTTAAGGTCTTCAATATATATGTGTGTTTTTAAAAAAAAAATCTTTGAAAAGAAGACCTTATATGATGTTTTTAAAACTCTTGTGCATTTTTGTAGACTAAAGTGTGTTATCATCTCTTATGGATTTTTATGGCATGAGCTTACTTACGATATCTCTTAGCCTACACTTTTATCATTATGATTTGTGCTAGATTTGTTTTAATAATTGTGTAGGATTTACATATTTTCACAAATGGCCATTTACGTCATTATTTGTCAAGAAAGGCATAAATTATCGAGGTACGTTTACTTGTGTTATTCTTACTCTTATAGACTCGATATATGTATTGCCATGTGCCTATGTGCTTGTTTTTCATAGTATTTCATACAAGTGCCATTAAGAGGATTTTTAGATCTTTTTGAAAGGCACTATTCGATATTTGATTGCACATATTTGCTTTGTCAACTCTTGTTCAAATACTTCTTTTGAATAAGGTCTCAACTATATGCTTTCGGATTTTCAAATTTCAAAAGAGACCTTTTGTAGCTTTCTTAAGCTTATTTGAACTTGCATGATTTATTAGACTCTTGATGATCTTCTAAATGCATAGTATGTGTTTCTTGCTTCATGGTCTATATATATAATGTCTATTTCTACTATGCTCTTATGCAAGATATTTTTGTGATTGATGATTGAGGCATGTTTTTACACTTGGACTATTTTTTCTTGCTTATATAAGCGATGCCGGTAATGAGTTTGTTAAGTTGTGTAGATGAGAAATGAAGTACTCCAAATATTAGTTACCTCAAAATATTTGGATGTAAATGTTCTATTATGAACACCTTAGATCAATTGGATGCCCTATGATGATAGTGATGAAGAAGACAAAAAGGGTATTAGGAACAAACTCGATGACCAAGGCAACATTGGTCGAACTAAAGGCGAGGTTAGTAGCTCGAAGGTATTTTCAAGAAGAAGGTAATTAATTTTGTTGTAACATTTTCACTCATAGCACATTTAGTAGCTATTTGCATTTTACTTGCCCATTCTTGTTTTTAAAGAAAATTTCAAGCTTTACCAAATGGATGTTAAACCCAACTTTCTAAATGGTTTTATTCAAATATAAGTCTATTGGAGTTTAAAATTTTAGGCCAAATGATTTTTATAAAAGGCCTTGTACGATTGATAGACTTAACTATTTTTGCAAAATGATTTTACAAAAGGTAAAGTTGATACTACACTTCTTGTTTTGAAAAAGGGCAAGGTTGTTTACTTGTGCAAATTTTTGTTGATAATATTTATGGTGCTACTAATGAATATTTGTGCAAGATATGTTTTCTAAGTTGATACTAGGTGAGCTTGAGATGAGAATGATGGGGGAGCTCAATTTCTTGCTTGGACTACAAATTATTCAATGCCAAGAAGATGGTTATATAAGAACTCTTGAAGGAGTTAAGCATTGAAGGAAGAAGAACCATCTCAACCTCTATGGCTAAAGATTGACAAAGGTTGAGAAAGGCATATCGGCCGACAAACAAATTCGAGGTATGTTTTCTTGTATTATTCCTATAGACTCGACATTCCATATGCCTTATGTCTATATGCTCGACTTCAAAAACTATCCCAACGAATCTCATTAAAGTGCTATTAAAAGAAATTTTCAAATATTTGAAAGGCACTTCTTCTTATGACTTGTTGTATCCAAAACTTTAAAACGTTCTTATTTTTTCGGGATAACAAGTTTGGTATCTATTATACGGTTATTCATATTCAAAATTTGGTTCGTCATAATCGAACTAAACATATTGAGATTCGATATACTTTTTAAGGGATTGTGATTTTTAACAAAGACTTGATATGTGTTTAATTCCGTCTCAAGGATAACTCGCGGACTTTTTGATCGTTAATCCGAGTATTTTACCTCATTTCGAGCTTGATTATGACATAATGTATATTGAATGAGGTCTACGTTTGCATTTTGCACGTTTTTAAAACTTAGGGGCGAAAAATCGGATTTTACGGATCAAAATCGGATTTTGCAAATCAAACGAGCAAATGGGCAACCAGGCAAGGGGCCGACGGTCGCCCACCTGCCGACCGATCGCCCATGCCCTGGACCGGTCGCCCTAGATGATTTTTGGCTAAAAATAGTTCTGTTTCCGGACTTCGCCATTTTGGCTTATTTTGTCCATTTTTCATCCCCTTCGCAAATTGCACACAAATTTCACTCCAAATTTGTTTTATTGAATACATTTTATATTTTGGGGATTATCTAGCTCGGTTATCATCATCATTGCTCGACTTTACCGATTGAATGGTAAGAATTTAACTATCTTTAGCTCAATTGGGTTGAACCCTTGAGTTTGTGGCTTATATGTATTTTTCTTGATGTAATTCATATATGTTTGTGATGAGCTTATTGATTGTTGATGAATGATATTTGTTATATTGTATTTGGTGATGAAAAACTTGGCTTTATTTCATTTACAAGGGCTATATATAACTTTTTCTATTTTTGACGCCGCCAAGTGTTCGATAAAACGTTTCAATGAAAAATTCATCACCTACATGACTCTCTCGATTTCAAAAGTCTCATATATTTATAGAGATCATGTTTTTGCAAATCAAATGATTTTTCATAAGCTTCTACAAGTCGTATGATTCGACTCTTCTATTTGGTTTAAAAGCTTCAATGTTCTAATGGCTCGATACATCGGTTTACTTGCGCACTTTGATAAGAATATATGATGTATTTATCGTGCTAACATTCTTTTGATGATTCCAAAGGGGAGAAACAGGTTATAAGCTCATTTGCTCATAAAAGCTAAGATAAGCTTAACGAAAAGAAGCTATAAGTTATGGCTTCATAAAGCCATAAGTTGTGGATCATATTTAGTCCACTTGGTGCATTATGGTTATGTATGAATCATGATCCATTGGTTGTAGTATGGACTTATATATGTTTTTAATGATGTCTCTTTGTGGGGAGCTCTTAAGCTCAATATTGAAAAGCTAATATTTTAGCTTATGTTTAAGTTGCTTCTATATAACTCTTGTTGTGCATGTTGATAGGGGAGCATTTGCTATATGTGTTTGAATATCTCTACTCCCATCCTTGTGTTTTTATTGCATGGAATGTTATCACTCACAACGGATAGTTCTCTTTAACCTAGGTAAAATTGTTTTGTTTTCAAAATCGATCTCGTTAAAATTGTTTTGGTTTGTAATCATCAAAAAGGGGAGATTGTTTGAAAAATGGTTTTATCATGATTTTGATGATTTTGTTTTTACACCAAAACAATGGTTTTAAAGGTTGTCCAAATACTCCTAAATGATTTAAAATAGTTTTAATATTTTCCGGAGTATTTGCTCAAGTCTTTTCGATTAATATCGGACAACACTTTCAAAGATTTTGGGTAATCATTCAACACAAGATATCCTTGTGAGTGTTCTTGTGGTAAGAACACACTTGGGTGATCTAGGTGTTAGGTGTGAGAAGATTGTGGTAATCTTCTTGTTGAGGTGTTGAAGAATTTGGTATTCTTCAAGGTTGAAGATTGTGGTAATCTTCACAAGGTGCCGTTGGAGATTGTGGTAATCTTCAAGTGAGATTGTGGTAATCTCAAAGGTGGTGTTGAAGAAGAGTGTGGTGCTCTTCAAGGTGTTGTTGTAAGTTGAATTTGTATTAATTGTGGTAATTAATAAAATTCTTTTTCTTTGAAATCCATCCCGGATATCTTTGGGGTGGTAGAGGATTAGGCCCTAGGTGGGTTGAACCTCTTTAAATCGACGTGTGTTGTTTACATTCCGCACCTTTATTATTGTCTTTGAGCATTCGGTTCGAAAAAGAGGGCAAATCGAAAAGATGGAGATAATCTATTCACCCCCTCTAGATTATCGTAGCCGCTGACTTACAAACCTTTCATCTAAATATAATTTTATTTTCAAACCTATATCATAACATAATTCATACTACTAATCAAATATTTTTCAATTTTTATACGAAAATCAATAAATTCTTAAATTTCATTTACAACTAGTGTTTTACCCGTGCGATGCAAGGAGTGGTTTTGGTGTGTTGTTGCTATATAAATAAAATATCAATAAAAAATATAATCTATAACAGATCTCCGAGAAAGCAAATTACAATTGCACTAACAAATTACAAATTTTGAAATACTTCTTTGTATATAACATTAGTTGTTTGTTTGTTGTTTGACGATCATCGCCGCAAACTAATATTTTTGATCCTTTTCGATTGGTAACTCAAGAAACCGCCACATATGTTGGCCATGACTGAAAACCGGATTTTTGAGATATAGGCCGACATTAGAGAGAGACTGTCCTTGGCTCTTGTTTATCGTCATGGCATACGACACGATCAAAGGAAACTGCCTTCGCTCGATCTTGAAGGGAATCCTTAGGTCAGAAGGGGTGAGAGTCATTTGCGGAATCAACACTTTATGACCTGCATTGGCTCCGGTTAGAATCTTGGATTCAAGGATGTGTTTGCCGAGCCTTGTAATAACCAATCTCGTACCATTACACAGACCAATTGAATGGTCTATATTTCTCAGGAGCATAACAGGAGTTCCAACCTTCAAACGAATTTCATGATTCGGAACTCCAGAACATCTTATCCTATTCAAGAATTCTGGTGTGTGAAGATCATGTAAGAAATCAACATTAGCGTCCGATTTGCAAGTACTATCCGAACTCAAATAAGTATGACCTTCTGATGTGTTCAAGGAGGTCATATACTGATTTATAGACTCAACCACATCGAGAGTAGGTGCCAAAATAGCTCTTTCATTCAGATAAGTCGGATCCTTGATTGCATCTTTAAACATTGGATAAGTGCTTTCGATGATAGTCGAAATCGGATCACCGTTTGATTCGAGCAAAATATCTTCAGGGATGTCAATAGGGGCAGAACCATCATTTTCTCCTCCAAGTGTTCCATCTCCGATATTAGCAATCCATTCGGAAAACTTAACCAAATCCGAATAATCATCGCTTTCACCTAGTCGTTGAAGCCGCATGTTCTTAGTTAGTCGAAGAACAATACAATGTCTCCACAAATGCGAAGAATTTATCGTGGCATTGACGATATCTTGCCGGCTTCCCTTGGGTACTACCGGCAATATCTGTTGGAAATTTCCACCAAACACGACTGTTTTGCCTCCATATGGGATGTCTTTGACTTCCTGGTTTGACTGTCTCCATAATGTCTTTTATAGTTGTGTCCACTGCCTCAAAGCAATGCTTGTGCATCATTGGAGCTTCATCCCATATTATGAGTTTACTACGCACAATCAATTCAGCAAGTGGACTGCCTACTTTGATTTCACAGCTTGACCCTTCATGTGGATTTATTGGAATAACAAATCGAGAATGTGCAGTCCTCCCACCGGGCAAGAGAAGAGACGCTATACCACTTGACGCCACATTAAGTACAATTTGTCCTTTAGATCTCAACCCCAAAGATAATGCCCTCCACAAATAGGTTTTACCCGTACCTCCGTATCCATATACAAAGAAAATACGACCTTGATCCGATTGAGCGGCACCTATTATTTGGTATACACGTGGTGTTGCTCATCAGTAAGGTTTGAAAGAAGATCTTTGTGCTCTGCGGCTAGTACCCTACGATCATAGCATAACTCGTCGTAAACCAATCTGTTTTGGCTGAATTCGACATTGTCAACGTTTGAAAATGGCATCGTACAAAACTCACGTAGACTCCTGACCCAACTGCGCAACAACTTTCAATTTCCGCCAGGGCAAGATTCTTAATTTTATTGTCACTTGGAACCAGATCTATAAAAAAGAAAAATACATAAAAAACCATAAAAAATATTTGAATCTTGTCATTATAACCAAAAACATGAAGAAACTATATTATTATTATTATAGATTTTAAATGTTATATCTTGATGTTGAAAAAGAATGCGCCTTCTATATACAATATCGTCCGAAAGGAGTTCCCAACATTTATCCCATACGTCTTGAGGGCTGTTCAAAGAATCTGATGACAATAATGATGCAAATAAACTACGGAGTGTCTCTGCAGATGCCCAGTGACTCGCTTCAATAATGCCATCGATATACTCTTTATTGTCTTCTAACAAACCCGAGCATAGCGGGCCTCACGATAAATCTTGTGTTGTACACCTAGTACTTTTTGTAATCATCGTGACACGTAGCACTACGAACAACATTTATAAGGCATCTCAAATAATACATGTCACCAGGACCCCAGAGGAACATAGAAAACACGCTCTATAGTATATCCCGACTTTATTGGCTCCCACTTCTTCAATTTTGATTTCAGGTGAATTTTGTAGGAGCTTGGCGTAGGTCAATTCTCGGCCTCGGGATATCTTTTATTTGCTTCTATCCAGGCCAAAAACATGCTTTCTCTGACAGTGCTTCTATGGAGAACATCGTCAATTCTTTCAGAATCATGAAATATTACCGTTTGTTCGTTCTCGAGATGGAAACTAAGACGTTCAACGGGAGGAAATTTATATTGAATTTCATATCCCAATAACCTCCATGCTGCCTCGCACGATGAAACATATTTGCAATCGTAATACATGCTCACTTCATCTACAGGTTTCCTGGATTCTTCAGCACCACTATTCTGGTAGAATGATGCAGTAACCCGATCATGTCCCTTATTGACATATTTGAACAAATATTTAATAGATCTAGATTGATTACACCATTCTACATTAACGTGGGCACCGTATTTAAGGAGCAATCGACGATTATGCGGCACAACGTATCTGTTATCAAGAGGAACACCATTTTTCTCGACCACTCTGCCATTATTCCTACGCCGATAACGTGGATAACCTTCTTCATCAATACACGTGGCATCAACAATTTTTTTAGGGAAATGTTTCGTGCAACGACCATTAGCCATACATGGAGAATTTTTCCTTACTTCCCCGAATGGTCCATGAATCATGAAATCTCTAACTGCGGCATAATAGTACATATCATCGGACTCGTCGGGTATCTCGGCCGATATAATTCTATCTATATCATTCGGAGTTGGATATTTATCTTCTTTTGCCAGAAAGAGAAGAATATGAGCATGGGGCAATCCATGTTTCTGAAACTCTATCGTATAAATAATTATAATGGTTTAAATTAAAATAAATAAATAATTAATAAATGTATTTAAAAAATAAATCGGTTAATAAAAAACTAATAAAATAATGAAGATGATTCAAAAACCGATACAACTTTACCGAACATTTGATCGCGAAGATCCTTGATAAGAGCATCTAGTTTGACTTTAAATATTCTGCAAATAATGTCAGGGCGGTTTTCAGCATTAAGATTTCTCTTCTCAAGGAAACGAACAATCTCAGGCCATTTTGGATTAGAGGTGAATGTTATAAAAAGATCAGGATATCCGACCCATCTACATATAGCCATCGCATCTTGATAATTTTGTATTATAAACCTTGCTCCTCCGGTGAAAGTGGACGGCAATATAATTCCTTTTCATTGTGATCTAGGATCGGTGTCTCCGTTCAATACAACATCCGCGGACCCTTATATATGTCACAACGCAACTTCTTTTGATGTAAGCGCACATATTTGATCTGTTGATTCAACCATTATATAAGCATCTACAACAAATTTGTTGGAACAATCTTTTTGAAAACAAAATAGTAGGAGCTTCATTATTCCTTTCGTGCAAACGGTAAGCAAAAATTCTCTAACACTAATGTTTTCCTTCCCCATTAGTTATACGCTTCAAGTCCGAAAAGGGAATGTCTTCTCTAAAGTCATCCTCACCATAAGGTAACAACAAAGGATATTGCAATGCCAAATAAGCAACATTCAACTCATTAATTCTCTGCAACTGTCCGGTTTTGGTTTCAATCAATATATCTCTTTCTCCTAGCGCCTGATCAAAATCACCAACAATCAAAGCGGCCACCTCAGAGCTCGACGACAAGTTGTATCTTCTAGCATCCGTCCTTCTTCTACCAATTAGACGTAATCGACATCAGAGTTTGCACATTCTCGAATCTTTTCTCTTGCTACTCTGAAGGTTTTAACCAATATATTATTTTCATCTAACATTTTCTGAAGTCCCACAACAATATCTTGGTGCAGATTATTAGTATCACTTCCTTGCCTACAGATTGAATCACGTAAAAAATCAATTGTTAGCAAGAATTATTATACATATGTAGATATAAATTAATTAAGAAAAAACTTTAAAGAAACATACCTGACAACGTTTATTCTATGATTTATCTCATTCTCTGTATCATATATATAAAGCTATGCAAATTTAGGTGTTGAACCATCGGCCGACAGTAAACTACCAATTAAATGATAGTTTTGCCCGTATATCCGGAAAACTGGAGCACCTTGGCCTCTATTTATGTCATTGTCGATCTTTCCTCCCATAGAAGTAAAGCAAAACATATTATTGTATGATCTTATGTTCTCTTGAAAATGTTTGCTTTTATCGCTATCCTCATACAATAAATTACGAAGCAACGTAGGCGGTTGTTTCAGAGGAGGAAGTTGAATAATTCCATGACTGCAACATGAGCCATATTTCGGAGAAGTGGATTTGACATGGGAATGTATCCTCTCCTCGTACCAAAATAGTGCCGCACAAAATTGGCATGTATAGCTTGCATCACCAATATCCTAGCACTCTATAACAAAAATATATGAACATTTATTTTTGATTAAACAATTACAAAGTAATGGGAAACTGAAAATAGATAACGTTAATACATCAAAAGACTAATGCTGACCATTGTTAATGGATGGGATTGCGTCGGGTAACTTAGATGGAGATGTAGTTGAAGCTAGTGTATTAGCCACTGCTGTATTTGAATTGTCGTTCAAAGCAGTTTGGACAGAGTCATCCATAGTAAGGTCAATAATTTCAGAGAAATGAGAAATATTGGAGGGCGTCGCCGACATACGACAAGAAGAATTGTCCAAATTCTTAGTATTGTTTTGAATCGATGTTCTTCTCCTGGAAACTACAGATCCAAAAAAATTTCATTAAATATAACCAACAATTTTAAATTACACCTAAATAAATTTTTTAGTACAACAATAATATAAATTAAAGAATTAAATATACCTTTTGTACTTTCACCAAGGCGAGAGTTTGTAATTTGTGAAACAAGCATGCTCGAAACATTAATTGAAACATCTCTTTTTGTGGCATCTATAGACATTAATCTCAATATGCTCCCATTTTTGTTTAAACATAAAAGAAAAAAACACACAAATTACATAAAAGAGATCTAAACAATTACAAAAATACTTAAGGTATTCTTTATGTTCTTTATAAAACAATTTATTTTAACCATAAATACATCTAAATATATAAAATGTATTAAATATAAATAAAGTACCGTTTGTAATGTCTTTGAGAGGAGAGTTGGAAAATGGATAAACAATCTTGCGAGTAGCATTCTTGGATGCAACTCTTTTAGATGCATCGGTAGATGTTATCCCGGCCTACGTCACTATTTTATGTAAAAAACATCGAGTAATAATAAAATATTTAAAATATATCAAATTAAAGCATAAATGATTTAAAAATAATAATAAAAACAATTCTAATTTATATTTTATTAATTTCGAAAAATGCAAAATGTATATAAGTTAATTAAATTAAATCTTATTTAACACGGAAATAATTAAATAAGATTTTTTTATTATATTGATTTTAAAAAATAATAATAAAAATTCCAAATGATATTTTATTGAATTCAAAAAATGCAAAATATATATAAGTTAATTAAATTAAATCTTATTTAACACGAAAATAATATTGTACATTTTTTAATATATTTTAGGATTTCGGGACTACATATAAAAATAAATTAATTTAAATAATTATTTTATCTATTTCTAATATCTCGAAAGTAAAAATGCACTTTAATAAAATTAAAAACCATTATTAATTAATTAATTAATAAGGTTTTAAAAATAAAAAAAAAAAGAGGCCCATTAAAATATACAATACATATAGATAATATCGGCCCCTTATTTAAAGCCCTTTTGATCCTTTTTGCAACCCATTATAATAAGCCCAATTGTTTTTTTTTTCCGAGGCCCGGATAAATTGATTAATCATCTCAATCTCAATGGGCCGGTTCGAGATGTGTTGACCGGATGAACGGTCGAGATCTCACACGGTTTCTTTAAAAATCCAGCTGTGCAATTTAGATACACGTGTGCGGCCCGATTCGTGATTCTAGAGTGTTCTATCCACATGTAGGGTCGATATTTAAACAAAAAGAATGAGAAACCCTAATCTCGCAACACAAGCACGGATCCCACTCCCACTACTTTCATTCCACCCCTTATCCAACTGGAACCATTTCTCTCAAACAAACCCTCATTTTTGAAAACATTGTTCTATTTCTTTTTTTTTTTTTACGAAAACAAAGAAGAAAAATAATTCTTCTTCAATGTTTTTCGCAAAAAAAATCGTCATTGTCGGAGATTTTTGGTTTAAGTTGTTGTTGTTTTTTTTAATCCGAAAAGAATTTTTCAAGATCTGTTTTAAGAAAATTATTTTGAAGTTTTTTTGGATCCGAGAAAATGATTTTTCTAGTAAGTTCAAACAACCCCTCGATTTCGATCGATGTTTTTAAGTAGCACCGATATAGTGATTTTTTCATTATGTTTTTCCAAACCAAAAAAATTGTTCAAATAGCCATTAGTATTTATGTTTTTTCAGAATTTTTTGAGATCGAACTAAAAAAATTGAGTTAAATCTACCTTATAGATTTTGGTTACGAAAAATGAAGGTCCGATGGTTTTCTTGTTTTTCTTTTTGATGGTACTCGAATTTTTTTTTTTGGTTTTAGATTAAATCAGTTTTTGTGTTAGTATCTTTTTACTTTTTATAATATATCGACTGTTTAGTTTTTGAAAAAATGCATTCACTTTAATTGGAAATAGAAGTCATTTTTTCGTTTATGTTATTTTTGTCCTACTACGAACAATGTTTTCACAAATTTTCAGATCCAAAGTCTAGATTTTTGAGTTAAACAAAAATTATTAGATTTTGGATCGGAAAACGAAGAAAATAAGTTTTAGTTCTAACATTTAGTTCATTTTGGTAATAGTAGATATGAGATTTTTGGGAAAAAATAACTTCTTATTACCGACGAAAATTAATATTTTTTCATATTTTATGCCTGTTTTTATTTGGAAAGCTGAATATATATTTCAATTATAAATAATTTTAAATAAATTATTTTTATTATATGTATATTGCTCTCGCTGGTATTATGAGAAAAATCGGAAAAGAAGAGTTGTACATTTATTTACTTTTAATCCCATTTTTTGTTTTATACTTTGTTTAAAGGCCGATATGAAGGGTAAAAGCCGAGAAGAAGGGTGGTGACTCGAAGTCAGAAAGGTAAATTTTCTTTTAACTTCTGTTAAATTTCTTTTCACTTCTGTTTATTTTGTTCAAGAGATGTAACTATTATTTTTTATTTTTGGTCTTAAAAATTAAAGAAAATTAAATATATTAATCGACAGTATGTGTTTTTATTTTCGTTTTCTAAAGATGTATGTATTTGTTTTATTTTTCTTTGATAACCTTTTTTTTTACATGTATGCATGCATTTGAAGAAATGAGGCGATTGAATATGTGAATTTGGACGTTTAAGGTAATTTTTTTGCTGCGTTTTTTGGTTATACTATCCGAGGGTAAAAATTATTTTTGCTCTGCTATTACGAAATTTTGCCTTTACTTATAAAAATATTTTTTAAATAAAATCAAGTTACCCGGATATGCAAATACATCTTTTGTTTAGTTCTTGCATATATTGATAATGAGTTTTTTTTTTGTTCGATTAATATGTTTATATAATCCATTTTTTATAGTAATGATAAATTTTAGTTACATTAATTATTACCTACATATTCCTTAGTACTAATAACTTGAAAATTTTTAATGTACGATTTGAAATGAGCCATATTAAGGTCTAAATGGTTAAACATTTTGTTATTTACAATCGAAAAAATAAATTCAAATCAAATGTTGTGTGTGCAGATTATTTCCTTATTTATTAGGTTAAATTAGGAATGACACTTCAAGGTATTTTTATCGTGATGTATTTTGGATAAATTTTGCACACGACATTGTATTTGTTTAGCTATGTAAGTATGAATACCACATATGACGGAATTTTTTTGTTATCCAAACTAATATTTATTTATTTCGGGTTCTACAACAAATGTACAACAAAAATTAGATAAGTATTATGTTAACTACATCTATTTTGTATATCTATTGTGTCAAATATTAGAGTTTATGTACTAATGTATTTCGTGTATCTAAAGTAAATGTGAAAAATATACCATGTAGAAGGACTACATATAAAATCATAAGGTAAGAACTCTTTTTCTTATCACGAGATAAGATGAACATGTTAAACAATAAATAAAAAAAAGACTAAAATATACCTTCTCGCAATTGCCTTCTCTTGTTCGTTTGGGCCCCAGTACAGTAGTTCTTGTCAATTTCCGCATTATTATCTGCTTTGCTTCTTTATCGCTTATATTGAATTGAATTGGTGCCTTTTGTTTTTTAATATCACAGTGATTAGATTTATGAATGGTTTTCAATGACTTGAATAGTATGGTGAATGGAAAATGAAAGATGTTTCGGTATTTATATTGGACATAAAATCTTTTCATGGTAAGTCTTGGTAATCAAGAATGAGAATCTTTTAATGTATTAAACATAAAAATTCAAGCTATGTATTCATATTCTAGATATATTTTGATATCTCTAGATTGACTATAAGATCGTAGACCTTTTGATCTTTCACTATGTTATAAAAGAAAGTATTGACTATGTTTTATGGTAAGTTATAAAATTGACGTATATATAATTAATTGTTTACACGGATTGATAAAAAAAGTTAGATTAGTATTGATAATTGTCAGAATATCACATCATTGATATTTATAATTTAGGGAAGGGATTTGTATTAATTTTCGTGTTTTGAATCATTTTAATTATAGAACCAATCTTCTTAATTATTTAGATGTTCCATTGTGAAAGTTAAGTAAATATATGCAATAAAGTAAGCTAATAGGAATAAATTGTTGAATGTATATTATAATTGATTATAACCATAATATAGGAACGATTTATTCGGTGTGCACGATTTGCATTATTTACTTTTTTGTTCTCGATGCTATTTTTTTGGATTATACTATGGTAAAAATTACTCATAAAGCAAAATACCTACTTGGCCCTATACCATGAGTATAGTGGAACCTGTAGGTGCTTGAGGGTATTATTGTTAATTTATTTAGCATATTTGTACTTCGTGGTATTTAGATTCTACATAATCGTAAATTTGGTGGCTTATAATCTATTTTCCTAGCATTTGGCATTGCGCTAACTTTTAATTTTCTAAGATAATTAAATTTTATTTAAATTTAAAAAGACACTTTAATTTTTCTAATAAATAAAAATTAAAGTTTAAAATAACAAAAAAACAATCTATTAATTAATTATTGCCCATAAAAAAAGTAATATTCAAATAACATTGAATTACCAAACGAAATGAACCAAAACAACAATTTATTCTTAAAAAACCTATAATAGTAATATTAATAATTCTCCAAAGAGCAAGTAAAACATAAAAAAAGATACCAAAATGTCCAAAATCTAATTCTTGAATCATCATCCTCCTTCTTTATGAACTCCTTCAACTTTTTTGCACTTGTAGAAGATGCGAAATCGTCAAAAAAAGTACTTTTAAATGACGGACTTGCTTTCACAACTTCTTTATGTTTAGTTGTCTTACTTGGAGTATTAACCTCATCTTGAGAGGAATCTTCCGCAAATTAGATGCGATTGATTCAATTTAAATTTTTATAAATATATAATTAAAAAACATATAAATCAGTAAATTATTGGCTACCTTTTTGTCGTATTCTCCATCATTGTGTAGCTTGGACAAGAAATCGGATTCTATAATTGAAGCAAAATATTTGTTTTATTATGAATCATAATTTTTTACAATAAACAACTCAATAGGTTATTAATAATATTGTTGTATACCGACTTTCAATTGCAAATCCGACCATATGTTTGAATCAAGTGGTCATTGGTCGTCAATTTCAATCTTTTGTTAAGGCCTGTCAAAATGCTTGAGTTGATCTCCTTTAACTTGAACTTTGAAAAAAAAGCATTCGGCATCCATCAAGCCCGCAATTTCATCGGGATGTCTCGCACGTCTCCCATCTATTAACAAATAACAAAAATTATGCATCTAATTTTAAAAATTATATAAAAAATTTTAAAAGATAAACATACATCAAGGTATTCTCTCCGAGAATTGCACAATGTTTGCCAATCGCTTCTCACAATCCCCTGTCCCCACGGCAAAGGGGTACATTTCCATTTTCATCCTGACTTGAATCTCTAGCTTGTACCTAATATTTTGTAATAAGAAAAAAATTAAAAGTTTATTTACATATGGTTAAAAAATATATAAGCTGGATAAAAAAATTAAATACCTTAAATTCCGGTTTAAGGAATTTGTCACATCAAAGCAATATAACTTATCTCCCGCATCCGAAATTTTTTAAGACACAATGGCCAAGATAGATACCACCAATCTCCAATGAATGAGATGATTGTAGCACACACTCAAAAAGCGCGTCTGCGAGAATTAAGTATTCGAAAAAGTAATATTCTAAATAAATCAAAAAAATCCAAACGTTTGATATAATTGTTACCTGTCTATTTGAATACAATTGTTCAATCGTACACACAAAAGAGTGACCAGAAGCTAAATCCTCTGAAACAGTCACATTTGATGGCACAGTAACATGACTGATCGAACCCGTTGGCGGCTACTATTCACAATACTGATTACAGACAAATTTAAATATTATTAATAAAGTAAAAATTTAAAAAATAAATAATTAATTCAAACCATAAATTATCAATAATGTTGTACCTTGTTTTGAATTCTTTAATCTAGAACTTCCTCATCATTGATAATCGTTTTATAACATGAAAAGAATTTGATAGCTTAACCTCGTCAACATTAAAATTAAATAAACCAAAATTAATTATAATAAAATTCAACAAAAACATAACAAGTTTATTATAATATATTTGAATTTAATTACCTTTGAAGACCTTAGCTCGGCAAAATTGAATAATAATCACAAGAGGTTCGACTACGCCCTTCCGGATAAGGAAATATGGTGTCAACATAATCTTCCCAAAAAGTACATGTCATTCAATTATTCTGCAATATAGAAATTGAGTTTACTCAGAATCGTATAAAACGTAAATATTTATATAATATATTATAAATTTATTGTACTAGGTCCTCCAAGATGATATCCATGAAACGTGTAGTTTTTCTGCGAATCTGTTTTGTTTGGGCGATTGCATCGACACAACTCTTTCTATGATGTCTGTTAATATTGAAAATTTGTTTAGTTATAAAACTATTTTAATATTAACAATAGATAAAAAAAAACAGAATGATTCATCACTTACCCAAAAGAAGTGTATCATCAACTTTCTCAATGTCATACAAATCTCTAAAATCTTTGAAAACATACATGTACCTTGGAAACATTTTGTCAAACATTTCAAACATGTGTGTTTTACCATGAAAGGTTATCTTATATTTTGTCTCAGAAGCTTTATATTTATCTGTTTGATTAGTCACTAAGAAATCTCGAATAGCATATATGCGCCCTTCGATTAGCAACTTCTTATGTTGGTCCATATGCATCTTTCTAATTGTACCATATATATGATCTCCCTGCAAGATTTTTTCAGACTTTTAAATATTAGAACATATTTAAACAATTAGAAGAAAATATGCTTTCAAAATCAAATAAAAAAAATTCATACCTCAGAATCGTGAAATATACATTCCAAACTTTGTATCTGGGTGTTGTCGTTGAAACCAGGCTTCTCATATACACGTACCAGACGTAATTTTAATGCCCAACTAGTTTTACTTTTGTTCAGATCCTTGATTAAAGAAAACATTGGTGTCATATCTCGTCGGGTAAATCGAAATGTAGGGATGGTGGCTCTTTCGGGTTCGAAAAAGAGATTTTGAATTACTCTTTTGATGTTTATGAAAATTAGTCATTGTATGGATGTGTTAGGAAATTTATTGTTTAGATTTTGATGAATGCCATGTAAAACTTAGAATAGGAAGTTGGCACCCCATTCTTGTTGTAAAATGCATTGTAATAAATAAAATTTGGTCAAGTGAGTTAAGTCACTATGCCCAAACATGCAAGAGGACAATGGAGACTAGAAGGAAGACTCATTGCGAGGCAGTGAGTATGGCAAAGAAGAGTAGACGGGAACTCTATTTGAAGAAGCGGTGAGATGCGGTGAGTGGAGTATCGATCAAGTCAACTCAAGAAAAGCCAAGTCTCAAGTTGAAGTGATGAAGAGTCATCCATGATTGGAAGTCGACTCTAAGTCACCTGGGGAAAGCAAAGAAATGCGATCAAGTCGAGATAATCTGAAAAAGATCCGTTGCCGTAAATCAAGAGAATTACTTAAACAAGTAATATCTCCATACCACCTTTCTCTCGAGTGCTCAGTCCCGAAGCGTGCAAGAGGAATGAACCAATGGGAAGCGCTACACCGTGTCGAACTACAAAAGGTGAGAAAAAAACAATTCATACGAGGAAATGGCAATTCCAAGGATCGCAACAAGACAAGCCGTCGATCGCAAGTGACTTTCAAAAATAAGCCTATCTTTTCAACGGGCAAATTTTTGAAAGATCACTATAAAAGGCCGAGAAATGATTTTGAGAAGGGTTACGGACGGAACCAAAAACGTTCAAGCAATTATTAGAATGGAAACCGAAATATTCTCAATCCTCAAGCCTACACTACGAAGAACATCAATCCAACACTCACCTGTGAAGGAAAGATAACTTCAATCGGTTGAAGAGGAAAATATTGAAAAATCAAAGGGTCTACATTCCACGAAGGATTGTAGGAAGGTTCAAGGTCGAACCAAGTCTTAAGCTTTTGGAGGGCTTCGTGATCAAATCCAAAGAGCTTGAGCAAGTGGGTTGTAGTAGCAAGCGCAGCGCGCCTGTGAAGAAAGGCCGAGTCGCACGAGAAGCCGGTGAGTGATCAAGGCGTCTCAGTGAGTCCCAAGGATCAAGTCATTTGTGTGATCAAGACTTGTCGGATTTGTATTACCACTTTGTATCTTGATCAATACCTAGTGGATTCCTCCAGGAGTTGGAGAAGAGAGGAGTAGAAGAATTACCCCATCTTGAACCTCTATAAAAATTTCATTGTGTCATTTACATTTCAAAGACTTTAATTCTGCATCTTAATTGTTTAAATCTGTTTTGATAAATTTGCTATCCACTTGATAATTTCTAAGTACTAAACCAAGCACTAAATCCTTGTTTAACCAAACTTAAGGTTGTTAAGTCTTGAAAACAAACCACGTTGAGTTAATTTAGACCCAACAAATTGAGTTATTCCATCAGCTCGTTGAGTCCGTTGAGAGACTAACTCTCTTGATTAACTAAATTGGTTGTCCACCAGGACACGATTGTGTAGTATCAACTCGAATATTTAAAAGGACTAAATCGAAAATTTGGTAAGGTTTATTCAACCCCCCTTCTAAACCTTACACTTACACCCCTTGGGACCTACAAGTGGTATCGGAGCGAGTTGGTTCATTGAGCCTTCCGACGAGTTCTTGAACTAGATCTCCAAACTTTTCAAAGTCCGCTTTAGTACTTAAACTTTCAAAACTCTCTTTATCATTAAAATTTATTATCATGGAAGCAAATTTGCACGAATCCCTATGTTCACAATTGAAGAATTTGATGATTGGAAAATTTGTATGCGGAGCTCATCTATCAAAGCATTACATGATGAGATGTGGATAGTAATAGAAGATGGGCCACCGCAAATCTTAAAGGTGAACACATATTGTAAGAAAGAGCTGCGGTGAAGGAGAAGAGGATGTTGCTCCCAGGACAAGCCATGGTTGAAAAACCAAGAACCGAATGGACAAATGATGACAGGAAAAGATACAACCTGGACAATGTAGCCAAGGACATCCTTTACATAACCTTGGACAAAGCCATGTTCAATAAAGTCAAATCATGTAAAACGGCTAAAGAAATGTGGGACAAGCTAACATTGATTTGTGAAGGCTCGGAAGCAAATCAAAGAAAACAAATTATCGGTGGTTGTACAGAAATTTGAGAACTTCAAAATGATCTCGGTGAAAACCTGGATCAACTGGATGCTCGATTCACGAGAAATCACCAACGAGTTATGACTTGGAAAGGAATATACACGAGGAAGGAAATGTGTATGAAAATCCTAAAAAGTCTTCGGTGAATGGGAAATGAAGGTCATGGCACTAAGATATTCCATGGACCTATCAAAGACATCCAACCATGAACTATTCTCGGACCTCAAAGCCTACGAGTTTGAGTGAGAAGAAAAAACCAGGAAGAGACAGTTGTACCCAAAGCAATTTGCTCTAATTGTTAAAGATGGGAAGAGAGCCGAGGTCAAAGAAGTCATTGATCCGAAAGAAATAGCCCCGATGGTTAAAAGGTTCAACAAGTTCTTCAATAAGAACTACAAGAGAGGAAAGGGTGAATCTTCCGGAAGACACTCGGCTCCTCCAAATCAAGGGAAGATAGATCAACCAAGAGAAAGATCATCAAAAAGTGAATATCAAAGGGTGACAATCCAAGAATGGAAAGAGCGATCAAAAGGCTGAATATCTATCTTTGGAAATAGACAACCAGGTCACTATGCCATTGATTTGCTCATATCCCGTAGTTAACAAATACGGGAATGAAGAAGAAAGAAAGGTCTTGAGGAGAAAGAAAGAAGACAAGAAAAGAAAAAGGCAATGATGGGCAGAGATGCTGAAACACCAAGTCAAGAGAGACATCGGTGATTGAGAGCGATGGCGACTACTCAAGTGACTCGAAGAAGAAGCCCGATATGCTTAATGGCCAAGGAACAAGATCAACTCGACCAAGAAGATGAGGTACACTCCAACTCATCAAACTCGGACTCTAGTGATAGTGTCGTGACACACACACTTCATCACCCACTGATCTTTATGATTCATTAGGCAAAATGATGAAAGATTTTGAACACATTAAATCCTCACACACACTACTAAATGAGGAAAACGACCTACTCAAAAGCGAATCTCACGGTGACTAAGGAGCTGGGTACTCTAAGTCAAATAGTGATGAGAATGAAAGTTTAAAAATTTGAAAATGCTAAGTTAATAGCGAGAAATAGTTGCCATAGAAAAGAGGGAGAATGACCTCAACAATGTTATTGCCTCATTCACTAAGGCATCTAAATCATTAGATGATCTTATTATGAGTCAAAGAGAATGTGGAGACAAACAAGGCTTAGGATTTAACTCTCTTTGATATGTCAAACTTCAAGAGTAATTTTGGAAAAAGGATCTTCAAGCAATGAAGAGTCTAAAAATCCAAAACTCTAAATGTAGCACACACATTCACTCCAAAGCACAATTACAAGCAAAGCGGCCTTGGTTATAAAGGAAAAGGAAAAATGACCGAGTTGAGTGCTTATTTGAAAGGACAATGACTTAGAAGAGATTCACCGAGTTCTCAAAGCAAACTCCAAAGAGAAAAAATACTCTGTAAAGAAGAAGCGAGCTACCAAAAACCCCAGAAAATCCATAAAAGAAATACATATGATGGGAATGGTAGAAAATATCCAAGCCAAGTGATTGGAATAATGTAAACTATCAAAGCATAGACTTATGGAATATAAGCCCAAATGGCAAAGGCCTAGAACTCAACAAAGGCCATTCCAAAAGTATAAGAGCTTTCAAAGACACATATGCACCTAGGCACTACACTCGGAGACACCACAATTACCCAAAGAAGGCGATTGCTAAAACTTATACAGGGTGCATACAGACAAAAGAGACAATTTGTATGAACCAGAATCCCCAAGCAATTTGCCAGGATTAATTATGATTATGGCATCGATAGATGTCAACCCCTTAGAGTCAAATCATTTGGCTATAAGTTGGTTGGATCATCTTACAATTCTAACCCCTCGGGACCCAGGAGACAAGTATGGGTACCTAAAACTTAATTTCCTTGATTGCGGGTTCAAGGAGCAGTGAGTGCCAAGGAACCTGGTATATGGATAGTGGTACATTCCCGGACATATGACGAGAAATAAGAAAAATCTGTCAAAATTCAAGGAAGTTAAAGAAGCAAAAGTCATATTTGGAGGAAATGAAGCTCGGGTGAAATAAGAGGCATTGGATCCGTCAAGAGGAACGGATTAGAAATCACGGATGTTGCATATGTCGAAGGACTCAACTTCAACTTGCTAAGCATAAGTCAACTCGTGACAAGGGCTATAATGTTGGATTCAACATGGGTGTATGTCAAATCAAGGATCTTGAATCGAATGAAGTTGTGTTGCAAGGATGCGGACAAAAGAACATGTATGTAGTAGATTGGTCAACCGCTACACACAGAGACTGTCTATTAGCAAAAAACACTTTGAATCAAGTTGGTTGTGGCACAAAAAAGCCGAGTCACACCTGAATTTCAAAACGATTAACAAGCTTGCGTAGTAGTCTTGTGGAAGGACTTCGGACTCAGTATACAAGAAGGAGAGTATATGTGATGCATGTCGGAAGGAAAACAAATCAAATCTTCATTCAAAGAAAAGACATGTTCATCTTCAACAAGAATATTGCAGACGCTACATATGGATCTATTTGGCCCAGTGGAACGGCCAAACATAAGTGGAAAGAAATACACCTTGGTGGTAGTAGATGACTACTCAAGATATACATGGACAATATTCATGTGTAAGAAGAAAGAAACTCTGAAACTACCCACTATGACTAATGAAGAGGATTCAAAATGAGAAGAGCAAACCATTATCAAAATAAGATCGAGACGCAGGAGGCGAGTTTGTCAATGGAATAATAACTCAAAAGTATTGTATTAAAAATGGTATTGGTCATGAACTATCGCAGCAAGGACTCCACAGTGAGAATGGAGTTGCGAAAGAAGAAGAAAGAACTCTCAAAGAAGAAGCAAGGACCATGTTAGTTTGAAGCGGGGTTACCAAAAAGATTTTGGTCAAGCAATCAACATGACTTGCTACACTCAAAACAGATGTATGATAAGCAGATGACTCACAAAGACTCCTATGAGATTTGGTGGAAGAAAACCAAATGTTGCATATTTGAGAATATTTGGATGTAAATGCTTCATCCACAACAATGGCAAAGACAATCTAAAGGCTTTCGATGCTAAAGCGATGAAGGTATCTTCTTGGGATACTTTTGAAAGCAAAGCCTGAGTACTCAACAAAAGGACTATGGTTGCGGAAGAATCCATTCATGTGGTATTCGATGAGCCAAATGTAAATGGAGAAGACATTGAAGAGTCGGTGATAAATTTGAATCATCCAACCATACTGTAAGAGTCCTATCTTTGTCAAGCAAGTGGAATTATAAACTCGAGAAGAAGATGAGATAGTGAATCTCAAAAGCAGCTGGAAAATTTGCAAAACTAAGTGATTACGAGAGAGCTGAACACAAAGAACACAGTACCGCAAGACGATCGAATCCGGCTAACTTACTCCAACTTTGATGTAAGATGGCCGAGAGACCATCCACGAGAACTTGTCATTGGAGATATAAGAGAATGTGTCAAAACAAGATCCGAACTCAACAAGAAGCCATGTTCACATGCTTTATCTTGCAAATAGAGCCCAAAGATGTGTTACAAGCATTGGACGACACACATTGGATTCAAGCTATGCAAGAAGAGTGAATCAATTTGAAAGAAATAAAGTATGGGAATTAGTTCAAAGACCCACACATCAAAATTTTATTGGTACTAAATGGGTGTTCGAAAAACAAGATGAACGAGGAAGGTTACGGGTAAGAAACAAAGCAAGACTAGTAGCCAAAGGATATTGCAAGAAGAAGGAATAGATTTTGATGAAACATTTGCTCTGTAGCAAGATTGGAAGCTATAAGGATGTTTCTTGCCTATGCGACTCACAAGAATTTCATTGTATATCGATGGATGTAAAAAGTGCATTCCTAAATGGTTTATTGGAAGAAGAAGTGTATGTTGAACAACCTCCAGGATTTGAGCGAGAAGACTCTTGGAGATAAGGTATACAAACTCAAGAAAGCCTTGTATGGATTGAAACAGGCACCCAGAGCATGGTATGATACTTTGTCACAATTCCTAAATGAAAATGGATTCACAAAAGGAAAAGTAGATAGAACACTTTTCAGTAATTCAAGACAAAAAGAGTATCTTTGCTTGTTTAAATATATGTGGATGACATCATTTTTGGATCCACAAACAAAGAGTTTGTGTGAAAAATTTTCAAACCTCATGCAAAGTAAATTTGAAATGAGCATGATGGGAGAGCTAACATTCTTCCTTGGACTCCAAGTGAAACAATGAAGGATGGAACCTTCATAAGTCAAACAAAATACACCAGAGACTTAATGAAGAAATTTGGTATGGAGGAGAAGTCTTTCGTGAAAATACCAATGAATACATCATCCAAAATGGACATGGATGCGGATGGCAAGCTGTAGATCAAACAAGATCTGAGCACTTATTGGATCATTGCTCTATCTTACAAAGAAGCGAGGCCGGACATCACCTTTCTTTGTAGGTGTATGTGTAAGATTTCAATCTGCTCCAAAAAGAGAGCCATATGACAAAGACTAAGAGAATATTGAGATACTTGAAAGGAAGCGAAGTTGGCTTATGGTATCCAAAGAAGGTGGATTCAAGCTAATTGGCTATTCGGACTACGACTATCTTTGGATGCGAGTTCGAGAAAAAAGCACCTCAGGCACATGTCAAATGCTAGGAAACAGTGATTTCCTGGTTTAGCAAGAAGCAAAATTCAATAGCCACCTCTACTGGTGACGAGAATATATAGGCTCATTGCGGGCAGCTGTTGTGCCCAAGTCCTATGGATGAGACAATGACTAAGAGACTATGAAGTTGAGGAAAAAGAAATTCCAATCATGTGTGATAACACAAGTGCAATTGCAATCACTCAAAATCATGTGTTGCACTCAAGAACAAAGCATATCGATGTCGGATATCACTTCATAAGAGATCATGTTGAAAAGAAGGACATCATCTTGGAATATATCTCAACCGATAAACAATTGGTGACATCTTCACAAAACCATTATGTGAGTCAAGATTTGAAGAACTCAAACATGAGTTAGGGTTAATTGAATGAGTGACACTCGGAAGAATCAAAGAAAAGAAATGGAACACTAAAGGGAAAAAGAGCCGAACTCACAAATCGCCTAAGTAAATCGATTGTATTGGAAAGACAATTTATACCAAGTCATTGTTATTTGAGTCACTAAGAGAAGCTGTGAGAAGAAGAGTTAAATCGGCTAAGGGATAAGTTGAGTCACTTATGAGCAAAGTGACAAAAATGCGATCGTTTTACTAAGCGGGAATGTTTTTAAGAATGACGTCAAAGATAATGATGATGTGTATAGACATAAAGCCGCACACCAAGCTTATGATTGGATATAAATCTTTGCCGCATTAAATACGAGACATTAAATGCTAAATAGGCGTGCAAAATCTAAACCATTGATTTCAATCACATTTCAAAAACCACCCGCACATCCTTTCATAAACCATACTTAAACCATTTTCGTCCGTTTTCTCACACACTACCAAAAGCTGTTCATTTCTCTCTCTCGGAAGCAAGGGCAAAAATCTTCTCAAAACCCTATCTATCTTCAAATCAATCTCTAAGTTTTCTTGATAAAATCCTGAAAAATGGCACCAACCTATGATTTTGTCAAGTTAGGAAAGCAAATCCGGACAGGTCTACATGGTGAAACAGGGGTCCGATGACACCTAGTGAAGAAAATCGCCGAGAAATTGGAAACGCCTGGGTGAAATCGCTTTTACGATCTTTGGAATATCCGATGACCTATGTGGAGGAGGTCGCACGATTCTACGTGAATGATGAGATTCACGATGAAGGGATAAAGTCATCATTCACGGAAAGCTTGACTCACCATCTCTCGCCAAGGATTTGGCTAAACACCGCTCACTACCACGGAATGAGCATCGAAATTAGCGAAGGCGATGTAAACTGGTCGCCGCTTGGAAGGAAATAGCAAGCTACTATTCGATAAAATAATTTTGACAAACAAGAGATGATGAAGGAGGATTATCACAAGTGTTGGACATAGTTGCCAAATGCATTGACATCAAATTTGGCGACTTTGACCAATCACAAAAGCAAAGTTGATCGTGATGGCGGCGATCATTGAAGAAAGGAAAATAAACTGGGTTGAGTTTGTCTACAAAGCAGACTATGCGAGAATGTAGGGAACAAATCCTTCAAGGAAGATGGCACATTTGGAGGATCCCAGGATATGGCACAGTGATTGGCGGATGATGGAGGTGAAAGAGTCCTCTTAAACATGGAAAGGCGTTCCATGTTAACAAGAGGATGTTCAGATCAAACCTCTCGGCGCATGAAGAGAGCCTACGCCAAGAGAGCGACACGAGTGAGGGGAATGACCACCCCAAGATACTGATTGTTTCCTCTCCACCAAAGAAGAAAGTTGCCCCTGCGGTGCTAAGAAGATCGCTGCTCTCTGCAGCAAAGAAAGTCAAACTCGCTCCGCCCGCAGAGAGTCACCCGCCGCGGCCGTGTCTCCCGCCCAAAGAAGATGGTCGAGAAGGACTCTCAAATACCTTCTCCGATCGTCAAAAAGAGGAGAAGCGATAAGCCAAGATGGCGGCTCCTCGAAGAAAACACTAGAAGGATCATCAAGCGCTCCGAGCTTGAAAACCGGCCGAGTCGCCCACTTTTGGAACAAATACTTAAAGCCTGAAGCGATCGAGTCCCCGGATGTAATTGATGAAACAACTAAGTCTGCTTTGAAGGCGATCGTGAGAGGCAACCTGAAGAAATAGTTGTAGTCGTAATTTGAGACACAAGAAGAAGGCGATAGAGCGATAGTGATGTGATGATCCTATCTCCACCTTACCGGACATCCAAAATCGTCTGCGTGAGTGGAGGAAATGGAAATTGAGTAAATCAAGGGAACAGTTCCAACGGCCCGAGTTTATAGAAGAAAAGAGGAGGCGTTAAACTTCCTTGGCCTAACCACCGTGATCCCAAAGATGGATGAAGACAATCGCACTGAGATATCCGCATATCTTCAAGGATAAGGAGAAGGAAAGACAGAGGAGGAAGGCGAGGCACGTGAGAATGCCAAAGATCGCCTCTATCTCCGGCACCAGAACACACACATCCTCTCCTTGATGTCTTATCATGTGATGAGGATCCGGACTCATTCTTTGCCCACGAGAAGAGATGCAAATGCAGCAAGCATTGCGCGAATCGAGAATCCTTCACGAGCAAAGATTGATGGAGGGACCAGGAGAGTCCTCGAACCGCGATTGGAAATTGATCCAATGGGAGTGGTTGACAAATCGCCATTGTTGTTCTGCCACCACTTCCCGACTCACTCGGAAGAAGGCAATAAGGGAATTGGCGATGGCGGGATAGTGGGGACCCCGGGTCGAGCAACCCCTATTGAAGGTGTTTTACCACTCCGTGGTGAACACTCAATAGAAACAGTAGGGAGTTTGGAGACGAGTGACCCCATTCAAGTCACTCGGTGGTGCGCCCGGTGAGGGGAAGTACAAACACTAAACGAACAACAAGTTGTCATCAACGAAGCTCGAGGCGATTGAGATCGTTTGGTGAGTGCCAACCGCTTTGAAGGCTAATGACACATTTGATGCGGTCGAGGCACATGAAGGAGCCACGGGAGTTAACACTGCGGGCGGTGAAAGTGCAATCCATGGGGTTGAGACTCCAATGGATGCCACCACGAGAAGACCCTAAGGCGGTGACACTGTCGAAAGGGAGGTCAAGGCCTCATTGCAATCGAGCCTGTAGGAGGTAATGAAGGCCACGGGAGGTTGAGACTTCCGGGGGTAAAAAGAAGCCAAGTAGAGAACATCCCTCCCGCTATCATCGATCCATCCGAAAAGGAGATAAGCGCGCTTCATGATTCCCAGGATAATCTCGATGTAACCTTTCCGGGATCGGGCGACGAAGAAAGGCGAGTCATTCCCGTGATGACTCCAAAAGACTCAGTGCGGATGTTCCAAGCACGAGCAAGTCCGATCCCAAGACTACTACGTCAAACCTTTAATTTTGATGATGAGCCACCAATGGAAATCTCATCATCATCCGATGACGCTTCGATAAGGCCGAGGACCATCCACTCAATTGGAGAAACCGGTGAGACCAACGAAGCTATTGAGACAGTGAGGCTCAAAGCAAGTCGGGTCCACTTCACAAAAGACCCGGTGAGACAGAGTCCATCGCGCAGCTCCCCCTGCCGCAGCAGTTCGACTCCAAAAGGAACTTCACACGCGCACCTCTCATCATTGAACAAATACAAGTTGGCCATGATGATTCATTTATAGAATCTTTTCCTTTCTCTGGGAGGTAGGACCTCCCTGAAGAGTCGAGAACGAGCTCGCACGCTTCCATAGACCAGCTCCGTTATTCCATCAGTACCATTGTTCGGTGATTATGACTTTGACGTTGCATGGCCATCACCGCGGAAGAAGAATCACCAAGTCCGAAGTGTTCAAGGCATTATTTCCGAGATTGAACGGATGGAGAGGCATCGGCCTCTATGGACATGCGACCAGGACAACGAGAGATGCCAATCTATCTGGCGACTTAAGAGGCATAACATCGGGATCGGGGAATGGTGGCAACAGGAGCAAACAATGCGTGTGGAACAAGTTAGATACTTCAGGACATTGTTCAACAAGTCTTTGGTATGGAGAGTGAGAATCGATGCAAAAACGAAGTTGAGAGAACACATTGAGCACATGCATGAAGCTCACACCGCCGAGAGATAAAGCATTGCGTGAGCAAAATAAGAGTGATCTCTACAGCGTTTGGAAGAAAACATGAGTAGAAAATTCAGCCTTCTCATGGTGAGATGAAGCTAATTTCAGAGAGTCCAACGCTACTCGATCCGAATTTTGTGCCGCATACTCCGCAGCGAGACTCGAGATTTAACTCGACTATCGCCAGCTCGACTTCGCTTGCACAAGATGTTTCAGGCGTTCTCTCTCTTTTGATGATGCCAAAAAGGGGGAAGAGGAATACCTTAAAGCAGAGAAAAGAGATCCGGCGAAAAAAGAGGACGGATCTTTGCGAAGGAAAGACAATTTGAGGAAGCAATGAAACAAAAGAAAGGAAAATCTGTTGAGGGGAAGGATCGAAATATGTGACCTTGATGATTGCACAAACCCCCAACAAGGTCTTGTCACGGTGACATTATTATCGAACAAACTCCCCGTGACTCGCCACTCCAACACTCTCCTATATCTATGGCTAAAAAGAGAAAGACAATTGAAGCGGGGATGGAGAAATGGAAGGAAGAATGGATGCCCGGGTTATGAACATCTTAAAACAACATGGAGGCATTCCAAAGAGAGAGACACTTATGCCATCTCGGATGTCGGAACATAGCCACGATCGTTGATGAATTTAAAACGCCGCATCTCAAGGATACTTTGCAAATATGTCTATGGCTCAAGCTTGGGACTTGTCTTGGGAAAAGGGTCTCACGTTATGTGAAGAAGGCCGACAGACGAGACACGGCGATCCTCTGCTGGTCACTCCTCCATTGGTCACTCGGTGGAAAGAAGAAGACCCAAAGACAATACACGCCGCAGGTAGAGGAAGAAGGTGGTGGAGGAAGAGGTTTGAGACCAGGCCTCCGCCCAAAAACATTGAACACGTAGATCCAGGCAAGAAATGAGGGATCTTCTGGTCTTGACCAAATAGCATATTTGCAAGTGGCTAAAAGTAATTTGAGTATGCGAAAAAGAATAGAAAGAAGAAAACAAGAGACAAACTCAGCTATGGGAGGAAAGACAAGAGAGATTAAGAAGAGATGAAGCTGCCAGGAAGGCATATGAAAAGAAGAAGAAAGCGGTGACGATGAGAAAAAAGAGAAGAAAGAAGCGAGAAGATCTTTGAACAAGATGAAAGAAGGAGACAATGAAGGAGATGAAGTGTTGTTGTCCTCCCCTTCATGTATTTTATGATGTAAATATATACTATGTAAGTTTTCTCGCAATAAAGCTATAAATTCTTTATTTTCGTGTAGACAAATGTTTGCTCGATACACCTTGTAAACTTGATTGTGTAAAAGAACAAGAATGTTTTGATCAATAAAAAGATTGATTCTACGCATACATTCTATGTGAATACACTATCTCAGTATGTATCTTTGCTATTTGCATTTTTGAATGGTTTAAGTTTTGGCATCATCAAAAAGGGGGAAATTGTTAGGAAATTTATTGTTTAGATTTTGATGAATGCCATGTAAAACTTAGAATAGGAAGTTGGCACCCCATTCTTGTTGTAAAATGCATTGTAATAAATAGGGCTAGTCAAGCCGAGTTAAGTCACTACGCCCAAACATGCAAGAGGACAACCGGAGACTAGTAGGAAGACTCATTGCGAGCAGTGAGTATGGCAAAGAAGAGTAGATGGGAACTCTCTATGAAGAAGCGGTGAGATGCGGTGAGTGGAGTATCGTCAAGTCAACTCAAGAAAAGCCAAGTCTCAAGTTGAAGTGAGAAGAGTCATCCAATGATTGGAAGCTGACTCTAAGTCACCTGGGGAAAGCAAAGAAATGCGGTCAAGTCGAGATAATCAAAAAGATCCGTTGCATTTAAATCAAGAGAATTACTTAAACAAGTAATATCTCCATACCACCTTTCTCTCGAGTGCTCGGTCCCGAGGAAGCGTGCAAGAGGAATGAACCAATGGGAAGCACTACACCGTGTCGAACTCGAAAAGGTGAAAAAAACAATTCATACAAGGAAATGGCAATTCCAAGGATCGCAACAAGACAAGCCAACGATCGCAAGTGACTTTCAAAAAAAAGCCTATCTCTTCAACGGGCAAATTTTTGAAAGATCACTATAAAAGGCTGAGAAATGATTTTGAGAAGGGTTACGGACGAACCAAAAACGTTCAAGCAATTATTAGAATCGAAACCGAAATATTCTCAATCCTCAAGCCTACACTACGAAGAACATCAATCCAACACTCACCTGTGAAGGAAAGATAACTTCAATCGGTTGAAGAGGAAAAACTTGAAAAATCAAGGGTCTACATTCCACGAAGGATTGTAGGAAGGTTCAAGGTCGAACCAAGTCTTAAACTTTTGGAGGGCTTCGTGATCAATTCCAAAGAGCTTGAGCAAGTGGGCTGTAGTAGCAAGGCGTGCCCGCCTGTGAAGAAGGCCGAGTCGCACGAGAAGCCGGTGAGTGATCAAGGCGTCTCGATCGAGTCCCAAAGGATCAAGTCACCGTGTGATCAAGACTTGTATCCGGATTTGTTACCACTTTGTATCCGATCAATACCTAGTGGATTCCTCCGGGAGTTGGAGAAGAGAGAGAGTAGAAGAATTACCCCATCTTCGAACATCTATAAAAATTTCATTGTGTCATTTACATTTCAACACTTTAATTCTGCATCTTAATTGTTTAAATCACTGATAAATTTGCTATCCACTTGATAATTTCTAAGTACTAAACCAAGCACTAAATCCTTGTTTAACCAAACTTAAGGGTGTTAAGTCTTGAAAAACAAACCACGATTGAGTTAATTTAGACCCAACGGTGAGTTATTCCATCAACTCGGTTGAGTCCGTTGAGAGACTAACTCTCTTGATTAACTAAATTGGTCAGTCCACCCAGACACGGTGTGTAGTATCAACTCGAATATTTAAAAGGACTAAATCGAAAATTTGGTAAGGTTTATTCAACCCCCCTTCTAAACCTTACACTTACACCCCTTGGGACCTACGGGATGTATATATAGTATCGAAAATTTTAATAAAAGGAAAGATATATAAGTTTTATTTTAGGTAGGGGATTTTACACAATTCAGTCGGCTTTTTTCTTATTATTATTTTGGTAAATATTGTTAACTTTTTCCAATTTTATCATTCCATGTATCGTGCCCAACAAGGTTTCAAATTTAATTTTTTCCGGATATATGTATTATATTAAGTTAAGAAAAATCCAATGCACTTGTAATTTAGATTTCCATCTTTATAATCCTTTGTGAATAACGATTAAATTTCTCGCTCACCAAATTTCGAGATTTTTAGAGATTTTAAAGATCAACTTTGGTTTTAATATAATAATTAACCTTGGTTTTAATATAAAATAGGTAATGATATTCTTATGTTTAGTAAGTTGAATATTAAAAATAATGAATCTATTTAATCTTGAATTCGGGAAATTTAAAGGTGCATCATCAATAATCGACTTACCAAAACTAAAAACCTTTACGATTATACACGTAAATTATATGCATGAATAATTAATTATTTTTGGTAATAGTAGATATATAATAAATGCGAACGATATTATAAGAAGTGAAAAAAACTAAAATCGTTTTAGAAAGCGAAAAAAGAGCGGGAAAAGTTATGGCTACTATTTTGAGAATATCCTCTTTTTATATATATATATATATATATATAGATACTAAAAATTAAAATTAGAAATAGAAATATATCCCATACATAACCTTTATGAGTGACAAACTTTTTCTTAAGGCAATGAAAATGGAGAAATTAGGCCCTCTCCAACCGCCCAAATTCCTGCGCCAAATGCGAAAATGAAGCAATAATCTTTGCTCCAATCAAGTGCTATCCACTGCGCGAATAGAGGAGTGAATAGTCTTTGCGCCATTCTCGGCGCGCAAGATCAGTAGCGACGCTATCCAACTTTTCTTTTTTTTTTTTTTTTTTTTTTTGTTTGGTTTTTTTATATTGAGATATGTTATAATATATTTTATTGTGAAGAGTTATCTACTTTTAAATATGTTATAATTTGTATGTATGATTTATTATTAAAAAAATATGAATATTCCTTCAAAAAATATTAATAATTTGTAATTTAGTTGTTTATTTTGGTTGTATGATTAATTACTATTTTCAATTTTATCTATCTCGCATGCCACATTTTTAGTGCAAAATATATTCTTTAATTTACTAAATATGAATTTATAATACTATGTTTTAAAAAAATGATTTTAATAAAATAGTTTTTATATTGAAATATAGAATATTCAAGGAATATTCATTTTAGTGCAAAATTTGAAGTAGATGGGTTGGAGTGAGTTTTAAGTTTGGTGCAAAAATTACACTATTTTAGTGCAAAAGCTGCACTAAAATAGAATTTTGGTTTGAAGATGACCTTAAAAGTAAAAAACAAAAAACCAAATATTTTTATATTGAAAAGGTCATCATAAATTTATTTTTAGAAACACATCCAAACAAATTTTCACTTATACCACTCATATCTATGTAAAAAATATACTGGAAAACCTTTCATCTAAATATAATTTTATTTTCAAACCTATATCATAACATAATTTATACTACTAACCAAATATTTTTCAATTGTTACACGAAAATTAATAAATTCTTAAATTTCATTTACAATACTAAAAATTAAAATTAGAAATAGAAATATATCCCATACATAACCTTTATGAGTGACAACTTTTTTCTTTAAGGCAATGAAAATGGTGAAATTAAAAGTAAAAAACAAAAAACCAAAACAAAACAAAGTCGAGCAACGTGACAAACACGTCGTTGCCTCAACTATAAGCACTTATCCTCGTTTCGCGAAAACCTTAATCGACCTTATTCGGCTGCCCTCTCTTCAGGTTTTCCCCTCTTGCCGCATAGTTGCCTACTACGGTCACCACTTCAAGTTATACGCTTCAAGTCCGAAAAGGAAATGTCTTCTCTAAAGTCATCCTCACCATAAGGTAACAACAAATGATATTGCAATGCCAAATAAGCAAATAATGTCGTAGGGCGGTTTTAATAAGATTTCTCTTCTCAAGGAAACGAACAATCTCATGCCATTTTGGATTAGAGGTGAATGTTATAAAAAGATCAGGATATCCGACCCATCTACATATAGCCATCACATCTTGATAATTTTGTATTATAAACCTTGCTCCTCCGGTGAAAGTGGACGGCAATATAATTCTTTTTCCTTGTGATCTGGGATCAATGTCTCCGTTCAATACAACATCTGCCAGACCCTTATATATGTCACAACGCAACTTCTTTTGATGTAAGCGCACATATTTCAATCTGGCTGATTCAACCATTATATAAGCATCTACAACAAACTGTTGGAACAATCTTCTTGAAAACAAAATAGTAGGAGCTTCATTATTCCTTTCGTGCAAACGGTAAGCAAAAAATTCTCTAACACTAATTGTTTTCCTTCCCCCATTAGTTATACGCTTCAAGTCCGAAAAGGGAATGTCTTCTCTAAAGTCATCCTCACCATAAGGTAACAACAAAGGATATTGCAATGCCAAATAAGCAACATTCAACTCATTAATTCTCTGCAACTGTCCGGTTTTGGTTTCAATCAATATATCTCTTTCTCCTAGCGCCTGATCAAAATCACCAACAATCAAAGCGGCCACCTCAGAGCTCGACGGCAAGTTGTATCTTCTAGCATTCGTCCCTCTTCTACCGATTAGGCGTGTCGACATCGAGTTTGCACATTCTCGAATCTTTTCTCTTGCTACTCGAAGGTTTTAACCAATATATTATTTTCATCTAACATTTTTTAAGTCCCACAACAATATCTTGGTGCAGATTATTAGTATCACTTCTTTGCCTCTGATTGAATCACGTAAAAAATCAATTGTTAGCAAGAATTATTATACATATGTAGATATAAATTAATTAAGAAAAACTTTAAAGAAACATACCGACAACGTTCATTCTATGATTTATCTCATTCTCTGTATCATATATATAAAGTTATGCAAATTTAGGTGTTGAACCATCGGTAGGCGATAAACTACCAATTAAATGATAGTTTTGCCCGTATATCCGGAAAAGCTCGGAGCACCTTGGCCTCTATTTATGTCATTGTCGATCTTTCCTCCCATAGAAGTAAAAGCAAAACATATTATTGTATGATCTTATGTTCTCCGAAAATGTTTGCTTTTATCGCTATCCTCATACAATAAATTACGAAGCAATGTAGGCGGTTGTTTCGAGAGGAGGAAGTTGAATAATTCCATGATCGCAACATGAGCCATATTTCGGAGAAGTGGATTTGACATGGGAATGTATCCTCTCCTCGTACCAAAATAGTGCCGCACAAAATTGGCATGTATAGCTTGCATCACCAATATCCTAGCACTCTATAACAAAAATATATGAACATTTATTTTTGATTAAACAATTACAAAGTAATGGGAAAGCGAAAATAGATAACGTTAATACATCAAAAGACTAATCTTGACCATTGTTAATGGATGGGATTGTAGGAGTAACTTAGATGGAGATGTAGTTGAAGCTAGTGTATTAGCCATTTCTTTGTATTTGAATTGTCATTCAAAGCGGTTTGACAGAGTCATCCATAGTAAGGTCAATAATTTCAGAGAAATGAGACATATTGGGCGTCGCCGCATACGACAAGAAGAATTGTCCAAATTCTTAGTATTGTTTTGAATCGATGTTCTTCTCTCGGAAACTACGGATCCAAAAAAATTTCATTAAATATAACCAACAATTTTAAATTACACCTAAATAAAAATTTTAGTACAACAATAATATAAATTAAAGAATTAAATATACCTTTTGTACTTTCACCAAGGCGAGAGTTTGTAATTTGTGAAACAAGCATGCTCGAAACATTAATTGAAACATCTCTTTTTGTGGCATCTATAGACATTAATCTCAATATGCTCCCATTTTCTGTTTAAACATAAAAGAAAAAACACACAAATTACATAAAAGAGATCTAAACAATTACAAAAAATACTTAAGGTATTCTTTATGTTCTTTATAAAACAATTTATTTTAACCATAAATACATCTAAATATATAAAATGTATTTTTTTGAAGCAAAAAAACGAACTTTTATTATAACGACAAGTCATCCAACAAATGATTAATAATACAAAGAGGTGGAGAACTCACTGCGATGGACTATCAAAAGAAAAAGCTTCTTTTGCTAGTTCATGAGCAACCCTATTACTACTTCGCCGGACGAAAGCCACCGAAATATTTGGTTCCCCTTATAATAAAGAACGACACTCTCGAAGTAAGCCGTCAAACTCTGATTCACCAAGCTCCATAGATGATATTCCCTCAACTACACATTTAGCATCTGTTTCAAGTACTACTGTTTGAGTCCCAACATTTTGATCCAAGAAAGTGCTTCTCTAACACCAATAGCTTCTGCTTCCTTTGGCTCAAATAAACCTGGAAATGAGACCACTCTAGCAACCACAAATTCTCCTTTATCATCTCTTAACACCATACCAATACCTGTATGATTCTGTCATTTTTAAGGCGGCATCAACATTGCATTTCAAGTACAGAGGAGGCGGCCTTCTCCATTTGCTCTGCTGCATATTTATAACAGCTGACCTCCCCGTCGATACCCTACTTCTACAGTTCACCGAGCACCACTCGTTCAATACGCATAAAGCCTTGTGTACTAACTCGGCCCGTAATTTGTGGCATGGGTTTTATTCCATAGCTCATTATTTCTTTCTCTCCACAAACTCCAAAGGATCATACAACATTTAACAATGTCCCATGTCTCATCATGTCCGAGACAATTAAAAACAAACTCCTTCACCGATTGACTCCATTTGCCCATGCATCCACTAATCTTCCCATTTCAACAATCGCGCCAACACAATCCACTTAACCCGCAACTTAAAAAAATATGCCACCCTGTCTCGATTTGATCATTGCACAGCCAAACATTTAGCATCACGGTACATGTCTACGACTCAAATTATATCTTGTCGGAAGACAATCGGTACAAGCCCTCCAAAGAAAGTGTTTAACTTGAGGTGGTATTTTCAACTTCCACAATTTACCCCATAAAGCGGATGAATCATTTTCCCCTTCCTCCGTAAAATTACTCGCTTAATTCGATACCCACTTTTAACCACATATCTTCCTTTTTTATCAAAATGCGGATTCTAGTATCCTCACCCATACTCCGCTTAGTGGAATATTAGAAATCAACTTCACATCTCTATCATGAAATAAATCTTCCAATAACTCCAAATCCCATTGATTGCTACCTGGTATAAGTAGTTCACTAACCATCAAGTCTCTTAACCCCAGGAACAACAGGGGGTAGAAATATAAAAATTTGAAGCATCTCTTAACCACGGTTCACCCCATACCTTTACGCATTTCCCACTACCAATCTTCCATCGAACTCCTTTTTGTAGCACTACTAACGAACTCCGGACACTTCTCCATATAAAACTAGGATTAGATCTAGTTTAGCATTCAAAAAATCCCCTCCGGGAAAGTATTTAGCTTTGAATATTCTTGAAACTAATGCGTCTGGATCGACAAGAATTTCCATCCTTGTTTCCCCAATAATGCTACATTAAAACATAGCAAATCACGAACCCCATACCCCATTTTCCTTTCTAACACACATCTTCTCCCATTTTAACCAATTTATCCCTTTTGCCTTATCCTTGTTCGAACACCACCAAAAACAATTCAACATCTTCTCAATTTCATCAAGCAAAGAAAAGGTAATAGAAACGCACTCATAAAATAGGTAGGAATCGATGAGCCACGATTTAATGAGTATCTCCTTACCTCCTCTAGAAAGCGGCTTATCTCTCCAATGTTGAATATTATGCCGATTTTATCCTTTATATGCCGAAAAACTTCCTTCTTCTTTCTACCAATCAAAGATGGAAGGCCAAGATACTTACTGTATTAAGGTGTTGCCACACGCGTTGATTACTACAAATACCATCTCTCAATCGATGATCGATATTGCTCTTGAAAAAATCCCGACTTTTGAAAATTAACAACCTGGCCCGATGCATCTTTGTATACTTCGAGGATTCTTTTCAACCGAGTACACTCCTCAATCGAAGCTACGAAAAAAATAGTAGGTCGTCATCCGCAAAGAGAAGGTGCGAGATTGGTGGCGCCCTCCTACACACTCTTGTACCATGAATAAGACCTCTGTTTTCCGCATCTTTAATCAAATACGACAAACCCTCCGCACAAATAATGAATAAATAAGGTGACAACGGGTCTCCTTGTCTCGATCCCTTCCCGGATCGATAGGACCAACAAAATCGTTATTTACCCCTATAAAGTATCTCACCGAAGAGACACACAACATGATCCAATCCACCCAACTTTTCGCAAATCCCATCTTTATCATAATAGCTTCAAGAAAATCCCAATTAATACTATCATACGCTTTCTTGATATCTATTTTCAATGCAACATCTCCAAACTTACGCCTCAAATTTTTCCTCATCGTGGATAATCTCGAAAGCAATCTGAACATTATCAATGATAGATCTACCCGGGACAAAGGCCGATTGATTTCGAGATATTATTTTCGCCACCACTCCTTTAAGCCTATTTGCCAACACCTTCGCTAGAATTTTATAAATAACATTGCTCAACGAAATAGGACGCCAATCTTTCATGGAACACGGAGTCTTAATTTTGAATTAGAACCACATTGGTATCATTTAGCCCATCCAGGAAACCCGACCATTTCTCAACCATTCTTTGCACGCTCCAAAAATCTCTTCTCCAATTAAAGGCGAACTTCGATAAAAAGTCGGATTAAAACCATCCGCCCGGTGATTTGTCCAGGATGCATTTGTTTAATCGCCTTAGTAAATTCCGAGAACGAAAAATGGGCTGTGAGTATTTGATTCGCTCCTCTGTTATGCAATTTGAATAGTTTCCATAACGGGTTCAATGTGGCCTGGATTACTTTTAAACATATTTATGAAATAATCAAGCACAATTCCACAAATTTGTCTCTCGATCCTCACCAAGCCCCATTAACATCCCGAAGCTTATCAATCCAATTACCTTTTTCCGAGCGGATGCATACCTATGGAAAAAACGAGTATTACTATCTCCTTCCTCTTGAGCCAATGAATTTTAGCTCGTTGTTTCCAATATCTTTCTTCTTGGGCTAATAAGTTGGCAGTTGAACTCGAGTAGTATCATACAAACTTAAATCATCGTCCCCATCTTTATCCCTTAACTCCAATAATAACTTATTACAATTTTTAATCTCTCGCTAAAAAGCATATTCTCGCTTTTTACCCCAAACAACCAACTTATACGCACGCAGTGTCGCCAACTTGTACTCAATGCTAAATCCAAAAGAAACAAACCATGCATCTTTCACCACTTCATCCAAACCATCCACTTGCAACCATCTTGCGAGTAGTATTCTTGGATGCAACTCTTTTAGATGCATCGGTAGATGTTATCCCGCCACGTCACTATTTTATGTAAAAACATCGGAGTAATAATAAAATATTTAAAATATATCAAATTAAAGCATAAATGATTTAAAAATAATAATAAAAACAATTCTAATTTATATTTTATTAATTTGAAAAATGTAAAATGTATATAAGTTAATTAAATTAAAATTATTTAACACGGAAATAATTAAATAAGATTTTTTATTGTATTGATTTTAAAAAATAATAATAAAAATTCTAATTGATATTTTATTGAATTCAAAAAATGCAAAATATATATAAGTTAATTAAATTAAATCTTATTTAACACGAAAATAATATTGTACATTTTTTAATATATTTGATTTCGGGACTACATATAAAAATAAATTAATTTAAATAATTATTTTATCTATTTCTAATATCTAAAAGTAAAAAATGCACTTTAATAAAATTAAAAACCATTATTAATTAATTAATTAGTAAGGTTTTAAAAATAAAATAAAAAAAGAGGCCCATTAAAATATACAATACATATAGATAATATCATGCCCCTTATTTAAAGCCCTTTTGATCCTTTTTGCAACCCATTATAATAAGCCCAATTGTTTTTTTCCCGAGGGCCTAGATAAATTGATTAATCATCCCAATCTCAATGGCCGGTTGAGATGTGTTGGCCAGGATGAGCGGTCGAGACCTCACACGGTTTCTTTAAAAATCCAGTGTGCAATTTAGATACACGTGTGCGGCCCGATTCGTGATTCTAGAGTGTTCTATCCACATGTAGGGTCGAGTATTTAAACAAAAAAATGAGAAACCCTAATCTCGTAACACAAGCACGGATCCCACTCCCACTACTTTCATTCCACCCCTTATCCAATGGAACCATTTCTCTCAAACAAACCCTCATTTTTGAAAACATTGTTTGTTTCTTTTTTTTTTTACGAAAACAAAGAAGAAAAATAATTCTTCTTCAATGTTTTCGCAAAAATCGTCATTGTCGGAGATTTTTGGTTTAAGTTGTTGTTGTTTTTTTTTATCCGAAAAGAATTTTTCAAGATCTGCTGTTTTAAGAAAATTATTTTGAAGTTTTTTGGATCCGAGAAAATGATTTTTCTAGTAAGTTCAAACAACCCCTCGATTTCGATCGATGTTTTTCGTAGCAGATATAGTGATTTTTTCATTATGTTTTTCCAAACCCAAAAAAATTGTTCAAATAGCCATTAGTATTTATGTTTTTTCGAAATTTTTGAGATCCGAACTAAAAAAATTGAGTTAAATCTATCTTATAGATTTTGGTTACGAAAAAATGAAGGTCCGATGGTTTTCTTGTTTTTCTTTTTGATGGTACTCGATTTTTTTGTTTTACGGTTTTAGATTAAATAAGTTTTTGTGTTAGTATCCTTTTACTTTTTATAATATATCGATCTGTTTAGTTTTGAAAAAATGCATTCACTTTAATTGGAAATAGAAGTCATTTTTCGTTTATGTTATTTTTGTCCTACTACGAACAATTTTTTTCACAAATTTTCAGATCCAAAGTCTAGATTTTTGAGTTAAACAAAAATTATTAGATTTTGGATCCGGAAAACGAAGAAAATAAGTTTTAGTTCTAACATTTTAGTTCATTTTGGTAATAGTAGATATGAGATTTTTAGGAAAAAAACAACTTCTTATTACCGACTTAAAATTAATATTTTTCATATTTTATGCCTGTTTTTATTTGGAAAGTGAATATATATTTCAATTATAAATAATTTTAAATAAATTATTTTTATTATATGTATATTGCCTCATTTGGTATTATGAGAAAAATTGGAAAAGAAGAGTTGTACATTTATTTACTTTTAATCCCATTTTTTGTTTTATAGTTTGTTTAAAGGCCGATATGAAGGGTAAAAGCCTAGAAGAAGGGTGGTGACTCAAGTCGAGAAAGGTAAATTTTCTTTTAACTTCATTTAAATTTCTTTTCATACATTTATTTTGTTCAAGAGATGTAACTATTATTTTTTATTTTTGGTCTTAAAAATTAAAGAAAATTAAATATATTAATCGACAGTATGTGTTTTTATTTTCGTTTTCTAAAGATGTATGTATTTGTTTTATTTTGTTGATAACCTTTTTTTTACATGTATGCATACTGAAGAAATGAGGCGATTGAATATGTGAATTTGGACGTTTAAGGTAATTGTTTTACTGCGTTTTTTGGTTATACTATCTGAGGGTAAAAATTATTTTTGCTCTGCTATTACGAAATTTTGCCTTTACTTTTAAAAAATATTTTTAAATAAAATCAAGTTACCCAGATATGCAAATACATACTGTTTAGTTCTTGCATATATTGATAATGAGTTTTTTTTTGTTCGATTAATATGTTTATATAATCCATTTTTTATAGTAATGATAAATTTTAGTTACATTAATTATTACCTACATATTCCTTAGTACTAATAACTTGCAAATTTTTAATGTACGATTTGAAATGAGCCATATTAAGGTCTAAATGGTTAAACATTTTGTTATTTACAATCGAAAAAATAAATTCAAATCAAATGTTGTGTGTGCAGATTATTTCCTTATTTATTAGGTTAAATTAGGAATGACACTTCAAGGTATTTTTGTCTGTGATGTATTTTGGATAAATTTTACACACGACGTTGTATTTGTTTAGCTATGTAAGTATGAATACCACATATGACGGAAATTTTTTTTGTTATCCAAACTAATATTTATTTATTTCAGGTTCTACAACAAATGTACAACAAAAATTACAGATAAGTATTCTGTTTACTGTACTATTTTGTATATCTGTTGTGTCAAATATTAGAGTTTATGTACTAATGTATTTCGTGTATAGTGCAGTAAATGTGAAAAATATACCATGTAGAAGGACTACATATAAAATCATAAGGTAAGAACTCTTTTTCTTATCACAGATAAGATGAACATGTTAAACAATAAATAAAAAGACTAAAATATACCTTCTGCAAAACTGCCTTCTCTTGTTCGTTTGGGCCCCAGTACAGTAGTTCTTGTCAATTTCCGCATTATTATCTGCTTTGCTTCTTTATCGCTTATATTGAATTGAATTGGTGCCTTTTGTTTTTTAATATCACAGTGATTAGATTTATGAATGGTTTTCAATGACTTGAATAGTATGGTGAATGGAAAATGAAAGATGTTTCGGTATTTATATTGGACATAAAATCCTTTCATGGTAAGTCTTGGTAATCAAGAATGAGAATCTTTTAATGTATTAAACATAAAAATTCTAGCTATGTATTCATATTCTAGATATATTTTGATATCTCTAGATTGACTATAAGATCGTAGACCTTTTGATCTTTCAGTATGTTATAAAAGAAAGTCTTGACTATGTTTTATGGTAAGTTATAAAATTGACGTATATATAATTAATTGTTTACACTGATTGATAAAAAAAAGTTAGATTAGTATTGATAATTGTCAGAATATCACATCATTGATATTTATAATTTAGAGAAGGGATTTGTATTAATTTTCGTGTTCTGAATCATTTGAATTATAGAACCAATCTTCTTAATTATTTAGATGTTCCATTGTGAAAGTTAAGTAAATATATGCAATAAAGTAAGCTAATAGGAATAAATTGCTGAATGTATATTATAATTGATTATAACCATAATATAGGAACGGTTTATTCAATGTGCCTGATTTGCATTATTTAAATTTTTTGTTCTCTAATGTTATTTTTTTGGATTATACTATGGTAAAAATTACTTCTAAAGCAAAATACCTATTTGACTCTATACCATGACTATAGTGGAACCCTATAGGTGCTTGGGGGTATTATTTTTGATTTATTTAGCATATTTGCACTTCGTGGTATTTAGATTCTACATAATCGTAATTTTGGTGGCTTATAATCTATTTTCCTAGTGTTTGGCATTGCGTTAACCTTTAATTTCTAAGATAATTAAATTTTATTTAAATTTAAAAGACACTTTAATTTTTTCTAATAAATAAAAATTAAAGTTTAAAATAACAAAAAAAAAACAATCTATTAATTAATTATTGCCTATAAAAAAAGTAATATTCAAATACCATTGAATTACCAAACGAAATGAACCAAAACAACAATTTATTCTTAAAAAACCTATAATAGTAGTATTAATAATTCTCCAAAAGCAAGTAAAACATAAAAAAAGATACCAAAATGTCCAAAATCTAATTCTTCGAATCATCATACTCCTTCTTTATGAACTCCTTCAACTTTTTTGCACTTGTAGAAGATGCGAAATCGTCAAAAAAGTTCTTTTAAATGACGGACTTGCTTTCACAACTTCTTTATGTTTAGCTGTCTTACTTGGAGTATTAACCTCATCTTCGAGAGGAATCTTTCCGCAAATTAGATGCGATTGACTCAATTTAAATTTTTTATAAATATATAATTAAAAAGATATAAATCATAAATTATTGGCTACCTTTTTGTCGTATTCTCCATCATTGTGTAGCTTGGACAAAAGTCGATTCCTATAATTGAAGCAAAATATTTGTTTTATTATGAATCATAATTTTTTACAATAAACAACTCAATAGGTTATTAATAATATTGTTGTATACGACTTTCAATTGCGGTCCGACCATATGTTTGAATCAAAGTGGTCATTGGTCGTCAATTTCAATCTTTATTAAGGCCCTGTCAAAATGCTTGAGTTGATCTCCTTTAACTTGAACTTTGAAAAAAATTGTTCTGTCTATCAAGCCCGCAATTTCATCCGGGATGTCTCGTCCGTCTCCCATCTATTAACAAATAACAAAAATTATGTATCTAATTTTAAAAATTATATAAAAAATTTTAAAAGATAAACATACATCAATGTATTCTCTCCTGAGAATTGCACAAGGTTTGCCAATCAGCTTCTCACAATCCCTGTCCCACGACAAAAGGGGTACATTTCCATTTTCATCCACAACTTGAATCTCTAGCTTGTACCTAATATTTTGTAATAAGAAAAAAATTAAAAGTTTATTTACATATGGTTAAAAAATATATAACTGGATAAAAAAATTAAATACCTTAAATTCCCAGTTTCTGGGAATTTGTCACATCCAAAGCAATATAACTTATCTCCTGCATCTGAAATTTTTTTAGGACACAATGGGCAAGATAGATACCACCAATCCCCAATGAATGAGATGATTGTAGCACACACTCAAAAACTGCCAATCTGCAGAATTAAGTATTCGAAAAAGTAATTAATATCATATTCTAAATAAATCAAAAAAAAAATCCAAACGTTTGATATAATTGTTACCTGTCTATTTGAATACAACTGTTCAATCGTACACACAAAAGAGTGACCAGAAGCTAAATCCTCTGAAACAGTCACATTTGATGGCACAGTAACATGACTGATCGAACCCGTTGGCGGCTACTATTCACAATACGATTCTGAGACAAATTTAAATATTATTAATAAAGTAAAAATGTAAAAATAAATAATTAATTCAAACCATAAATTATCAATAATGTTGTACCTTGTCTTGAATTCTTTAATCTCAACTTCCTCATCATTGATAATCAGTTTTGTAACATGAAAAGAATTTGATAGCTTAACCTCGTCAACATTAAAATTAAATAAACCAAAATTAATTATAATAAAATTCAACAAAAACATAACAAGTTTATTATAATATATTTGAATTTAATTACCTTTGAAGACCTTAGCTCTGCAAAATTGAATAATATATCACAAGAGGTTCATGACAACGCCCTTCCAGATAAGGCAATATGGTGTCAACATAATCTTCCCAAAGAGTACATGTCATTCGATTATTCCTGCAATATAGAAATTGAGTTTACTCATAATTGTATAAAATGTAAATATTTATATAATATATTATAAATTTATTGTACTCTAGGTCCTCCAAGATGATATCTATGAAACGTGTAGTTTTTCTGCGAATTTGTTTTGTTTGGGCGATTTCATCGACACAACTCTTCCTATGATGTCTGTTAATATCGAAAATTTGTTTAGTTATAAAACTATTTTAATATTAACAATTAATACAAAAGAAGAAAAAAAAAACAGAATGATTCATCACTTACCAAAAAGAAGTGTATCATCAACTTTCTCAATGTCATATAAATCTCTAAAATCTTTGAAACCATACATGTACCTTGGAAACATTTTGTCAAACATTTCAAACATGTGTGTTTTACCATGAAAGGTTATCTTATATTTTGTCTCAGAAGCTTTATATTTATTTGTTTGATTAGTCACTAAGAAATCTCGAATAGCATATATGCGCCCTTCGATTAGCAACTTCTTATGTTGGTCCATATGCATCTTTCTAATTGTACCATATATATGATCTCCTGCAAGATTTTTTCAGACTTTTAAATATTAGAACATATTTAAACAATTAGAAGAAAATATGCTTTCAAAATCAAATAAAAAAAATTCATACCTCAGAATCGTGAAATATACATTCCAAACTTTGTATCTGGGTGTTGTCGTTGAAACCAGGCTTCTCATATACACGTACCAGACGTAATTTTAATGCCCAACTAGTTTTACTTTTGTTCAGATCCTTGATTAAAGAAAACATTGGTGTCATATCTCGTCAGGCAGAAATCGAAATGTAGGGATGGTGGCTACTGGGTTCAAAAAAGAGATTTTGAATTGCTCTTTTGATGTTTATGAAAATTAGTCATTGTATGGATGTATATATAGTATCGAAAATTTTAATAAAAGGAAAGATATATAAGTTTTATTTTAGGTAGGGATTTTACACAATTCGGTCGGCTTTTTCTTATTAATATTTTGGTAAATATTGTTAATTTTTTCCAATTTTATCATTCTATGTACCGTGCCCAACAAGGTTTCAAATTTAATTTTTTGGATATATGTATTATATTAAGTTCTGAAAAATCCAATGCACTTGTAATTTAGATTTCCATCTTTATAATCCTTTGTGAATAACGATTCTAAAATTTCGGCTCACCAAATTTACGAGATTTTTAGAGATTTTAAAGATCAACTTTGGTTTTAATATAATAATTAACCTTGGTTTTAATATAAAATAGGTAATGATATTCTTATGTTTAGTAAGTTGAATATTAAAAATAATGAATCTATTTAATCTTGATTTCAGGAAATTTAAAGGTGCATCATCAATAATCGACTTACCAAAACTAAAAACCTTTACGATTATACACGTAAATTATATACATGAATAATTAATTATTTTTGGTAATAGTAGATATATAATAAATGCGAACGATATTATAAGAAGTGAAAAAAAACTAAAATCGTTTTTAGAAAGCGAAAAAAGAGCGGGAAAAGTTATGGCTACTATTTTGAGAATATCCTCTTTTTATATATATATATATATATATAGATACTAAAAATTAAAATTAGAAATAGAAATATATCCCATACATAACCTTTATGAGTGACAAACTTTTTTCTTAAGGCAATGAAAATGGTGAAATTAGGCCATCTCCAACCGGCCCAAATTCCTGCGCCAAATGCGAAAATGAAGCAATAATGCTGCTCCAATCAAGCGCTATCCACTGCGCCAGAATAGAGGAGTGAATAGTGTTGCGCCATTTCTGGCGCAACACTGTAGCAACGCTATCCAACTTTTTTTTTGTTTTTTTGTTTAGTTTTTTTATATTGAGATATGTTATAATATATTTTATTGTGAAGAGTTATCTACTTTTAAATATGTTATAATTTGTATGTATGATTTATTATTAAAAAATATGAATATTCCTTCAAAAAATATTAATAATTTGTAATTTAGCTGTGTTTATTTTGGTTGTATGATTAATTACTATTTTTAATTTTATCTATCCGCATGCCATATTTTTAGTGCAAAATATATTCTTTAATTTACTAAATATGAATTTATAATACTATGTTTAAAAAAATTGATTTTAATAAAATAGTTTTTATATTGAAATATAGAATATTCAAGGAATATTCATTTTAGTGCAAAATTTGAAGTAGATGGGTTGGAATGAGTTTTAAGTTTGGTGCAAAAAATTACATTATTTTAGTCAAAGGCTGCACTAAAATAGAATTTTGGGTTGAAGATGACCTTAAAAGTAAAAAAAAAAAAACCAAATATTTTTATATTGAAAAGGTCATCATAAATTTATTTTTAGAAACACATCCAAACAAATTTTCACTTATACCACTCATATCTATGTAAAAAATATACTGGAAAACCTTTCATCTAAATATAATTTTATTTTCAAACCTATATCATAACATAATTTATACTACTAACCAAATATTTTTCAATTGTTACACGAAAATTAATAAATTCTTAAATTTCATTTACAATACTAAAAATTAAAATTAGAAATAGAAATATATCCCATACATAACCTTTATGAGTGACAACTTTTTTCTTTAAGGCAATGAAAATGGTGAAATTAAAAGTAAAAAACAAAAAACCAAAACAAAACAAAGTCAAGCAACGTGACAAACACGTGCGCTGCCTCGAACTATAAGCACTTATCCTCGTTTCGCGAAAACCCTAATCGACCTTATTCGGCTGCCCTCTCTTCAGGTTTTCCCCTCTTGCTCGCACAGTTGCCTACTACGGTCACCACTGCAAGTTATATCTATATATATGTAGATAATTACATATAATACTTATATATAGATACGCATTTGTGCTTATTTTGATTCAATAATAAGTGTATTTACGTTTTAGTTTTTTTTTATTGGTTGATTTCGCAGGTAGAGAATTAATTAGGGTTTAGGGTTACATTGGCCCAAAATGGCTCCTGCTAAAGGTAAGTTCTATTCGCCTTTGTCGATTTCAGGTTTTGTTGTATATGAGTGTTTTCATTTATTGGGTTGTTAACTGTTCAGAAGTATTTACTCAGTTAAAGTGAATAAGTTTTATGGGCATTCATTCGTGTACAATAATTGAAATGGGTTTCACAGTCTTATAGCATTTTATAGGTTTTCAAATATGAAATTTGGTGTGCGTTGCTGGAAACTATGTGAAGAGTGAGGATTTAGGTCTGGTGGGAGATTGGATTTAGAATAAAATGTTTTTCCATTGTCGGTAAGGGATTGAGATTTCTCCTTGAGCTGTGTGGGCCTAAGATTGAATGAAAGCTGACACAGAGACTTACTAGTCGTGTGGTGTTAATAGGTGCTTCCATATTTGTACTGTAGATTTTATATCTAACTCCCATTAACTGATACTTATGGGGATGGTGTGTTTATTACCCAAGTCATGAATTTTGCGAAAGAAAATAATACTTCCATGGAAGGATCCCTGGATAGTCATGTGAATCTAGATATATCTTATAGCAGAAGCTGCAGAACTACAAATCACAAATGAGAAGTGGAATTGTTGATATGCAATGAGTCCTGTTGTGTTCAAGAACTTCTGTATAGGTGTCATAAATGTCCAAGCCATGTGATTTCGAGTTAAATATTTTAAATTATCTCTCCTTAAACTGATGGGTGATGACTCTCGTACTCTGCAACCAATATGAATTATTATATTGTTTTATCGATCAAAAAAATTATTATATTGTTTTGCTTGAAAGAGGCAAATCATTAATGTGCTATCTTATATGGTATTTAACAATGATTAGCAGGTGTAGTGTCTTTATAATGTGGTGTCCATTTATCATAAAGCATGGGGTCTTATTTGTCCCTGGTCATTTTGGTGTTTCCCATTTAAGTGAAGCATCAGTTTTAACTGCATTCAGTGCTGCCCCTTTTCTTTGGGTTAATGTATTTTTGCTTTTATTTACATGTGTAGTCAACCCAGTCAAGAAGTCAGACCCAAAGACTCAGGCCTTGAAGACTGCAAAAGCTGTAAAAACAGGTGGAACAACCTTTAAGAAGTCTAAGAAGATACGTACAAAAGTTACATTTCACCGACCAAGGACATTGAAGAAAGATAGAAATCCAAAATATCCTCGCATCAGTGCTCCTCCCGTAATAAACTTGACCATTACCAGATTCTCAAGTATCCCCTTACCACTGAATCTGCAATGAAGAAAATTGAAGACAACAACACACTTGTTTTCATTGTTGACATTCGTGCTGACAAGAAGAAGATTAAGGATGCAGTGAAGAAAATGTATGACATCCAGACGAAAAAGTTAACACTCTTATCAGGTAAAAATAGCTCTCTTATAAGGGTAGTTTGGGTTGCAACCCTTGGCCCTGCAATTATAAGGGCTCCATACATTGGCAGAGCTTTTATACCTAAGCATCAAACAGTTCTGATGGGCACTTTTTCTTGGATAATTACATGTTCATACCATGTTAGCCGAATAGCCGCTTATCAGAGTTCCTTTTTGAAAGTTTTTAGTTTCAAAATAAATTAATAATTGAAGGGTCCCAAGTCGTCTTCTGTTGAGAGGTTTCACCTGAGCGTTCAATTGCTGAAATAACATTACATTCAATTCGATAGGGGTGTAGATGAACTTATACTTGAGTACAATTTTAGGTTATAGGAGTTGGACGAGAATTTTATTGCCAAATAGTCAACTATCAATTCCTTTGTACTGGGTGGTAGCCTCAACAATATGATTCTTTAAATTGCCATCTCCAGTCTCCTACATGAGATGCACTCGTTATGTTTCGTGTGCTTGCTTGCTTGTGTAAGTGGGTAGTGATGCTTGTAATTGTTTGCCTTTTTTGAACTTTATATTCTGCCATTTCAGGCCAGATGGGACTAAGAAGGCTTACGTCAGGTTGACTCCCGACTATGATGCTCTGGACGTTGCCAACAAAATTGGGATTATATAAGTGACCAGCTCTTAAGTTTTGTTTGGATTTTTATTGAGGATAGGTCTTGAAAGCCACTCAGAAGTTTGTAAAAGTTTTACCAAGAACCAAATGGTTTTCATTCTTTGGATGCTTGTGTTTCTGTGTAGTGTTTTCTCTAGTAATATTACTGTTGAATTTATTCTGCTGCAAGTACATTACTAACTTCTTTTGGTAGGGTGATATTTTATTCTGTCCGATTCCTTATTCTTGAGATAGATGTTTCTATATTATATTTATGATAATTACAAAAACCACCCCTGAAGTTAAGCCTAAGTGCAAATAAAAGTCCAGTTATCTTTCAAAATTATAAATATTCCAATGGCATTTTTTATATTACAAATTGCATTTTTGTGAGGGGATATTTGTTAGGTAAATACAAACTTGAGGGGGTGTTTTGATTGAACAAATCCAATCCAACTCACCCTTTACCATTCTTAGTACCCTGTGACCGAGATAATGTCCCATATGCAATAATTAAGTTAAAAATATGGATAATTACAAAAACACCCTCAAGGTTTGGGCTAATTACAAAAAAATCCAGAGATGTTTCAAAATTATAAAAAGCTCCCTCGGGTTTGATTTTGTCTTCAATTTAAGGGGGTAACTGTAATATTTCTACAAATATTAAGGGGTTTTTTGAAATGTTTTGCTTATGAAGGGGGAAGGTGTAAGTAGAATCAAACCTTAAGGGGTTTTTTGCAATTTTTAAAAAACTCTGGGTTTTTTTGTAATTAGCCCGAACCTCAGGGGTTTTTATGTAATTATCCCTTAAAAATATATTGAGGAAAATAGGACTTTTTGAGTAGTGAATCTGCATGTATTTTAAGGAATTGGAGAAAGTAATATGTCACTTTGAATTTTTCGTAAACACATGATTTACTGTCTTAAACATTATGTATTATATAATTAAAAAAACCCATCTAACTAACCTCTTCAAAAAATTTAAAATTCCACGTGACTTGTACTTTAAACACAACAGAAATTTTAATTTTAGGTTTTTAATAAATTTTCTCTCCTTTTGGTGTCCCCTTTTTTTTTTTTTTTTTAATGAAACACCCAATGTGGTGGGGGATTGAGGGGATCTCCAACCTCTATATTGAATCAATTATTTACAAAGTTCAACACGTACAGCAAAACCTCGGAAATGTATCTCAAGACTTGAAACTAAAAGACTAAACACCTAACACTATAACATTGAGACAAATTTTATACGAAAAGAAGGGAGACTGAGTTGGTCAACACGAGCCAATGTCTGAATTGTTCTGGGGATAGCAGGTGGAAATATAACCCGAGTTTGATCATTCTGACACGCGAGATGTGCAACAACATCAGCTACCATATTACCTTCCCTGAGGGTATGAGAGAAATGGACCTCTAAATGAGATAACATGGATTTGATTCTGAGCAGGGTATGCAGAGACCTCCAATGACCACCTTTATGTTGAGATAAAACTTTGAAAACATAATTTGAATCTGTTTCAATGATGACTTTCGAGACAGCTTGTTGAAGCAGGATTTTAATACCAAATTCTACCGCAACAAGCTCGGCAGAGAAACTATCCATTATCTGATCTTTAAACCCACATTAAACCCATAAAATGTTGCCTTCATGATCCCTAAGCACACCCCCTAAGCTTGCTTGATTGATCAAACCTCTGGTAGCACCATCAGCATTCAATTTAAACATACCATAAGGAGGTTTAATCCAGCAAATATGGGTAATTTTTAACCTTCTAGCATTACGAAAAACAAAACCCATAGCAGCAGCCACATGAAGAGAAACAGTCCAAAGAGATGAGGACATCAATCTACTAATATACATCAATTTTAAATGAAACTCCACCTGAGTGATAATCCTCCAATAACTGAATTTAAAATTCTCATGCTTGCATTTATTACGTTCTATCCAAGTAAACCACAATATTAAGCATGGAAGCAGTAAAGTAATATGCATGTTCTTTGATGAAGGGATAGAGGTATGCCAATGTTGGATAAACATCTGAACACTCATAGTGTTAGGTAGTGTGCAACCTATTAATTCAGAGAAATGCATCCACACTTTCAAAATTTGATCATTTTGCAAAAATAAATGGGGGAGGGATTCAGAATGAGAAGAACAACATTGGCACATAGAAGCTAATAAAAATCCTCTAGCTTGAACCTTTGATCAACAGGGAGCCTATTTTTCAACAATCTCCATAGGAAAATGGACATCGAAGGGGTAAGAAAATGGTTCCAGATTTTAGAAAAAAGGGGGGAAACAACAGTGGGTTTCTGATGAGATTCCAAGCAGATGATATAGAGAATTTACCATTCCTAGAAGCCATCTAACACATAGAATCAGTGGCAGCTGTCATAATGGGAACCTGACTCAGTTGAGAGGCCCAAGAAGTACCCACAATCCTGGATAGTCTATTCATATCCCAAATACCATTAGACCAGCAAAAATTAACAGGAATTTGTTCAAGATCCTCTTTGTTAACATCAATAATATCAAATAAAATGTCATTAGAAAACCATTTATCAAACCAGAAGCTGATATTACCAGCTCCAAGACTCCAGAAAATATGACTCTGAGTAGCATCTTTGATTTTACAAAGCCTTTTCCAAACACGACTAGCATGAATGGAGGGAGAGACTCTAGCCACAGTCAGCCCCCCACATACTTAACATGTAAAAAATTAGCCTAAAGGGAGTTATTACTACGAAGTCTCCACCAAAGTTTGAAAGAGAAGGTAGTTATGACATCAGAATGGATCCAAGGTCAAGCCCTCCTTCAAAGGTGGGATGATAGAGGAGGTTTGATGACCTAAATCAGATGCATGAACATGTAATTCAGAGTACTTTTAATAAGCTTAAGCCTACATCCATATGAGAGAAATCTCCAAGACCAGGAACACACTTTTTTATGCATCTTAGATAGTAAAGAATCAAAAACAGCCCCTTCTTGTGCCCTTTGTAAATAGGGGCACCAAGATAAGTGAAAGGGAGATTTTGATGCTGGAAATTAGTGGAAGAAGAAACAACCTGAATGTTGGCAGAGGGAGAGTTGGCACCTAGAATGAAGGAACTTTTAGCAGCATTAACAGACTGCCCATACAAAGAAGCATAAAGATGCAGGAATGTAGTGAGGAGTTGCAGGGACTGAGGTTTAGAGTTGGAAAAAATTAAAAGATCATCAGCATATGCTAGGTGAGAAACATGGATCCCACCATGAGAATTGAAATACATGCTGGGGTTATTATGGAACAAACTATCCAAACCTCTAGACAAGTATTCAACAACAATGATGAAAAGAGAGGGAGAAAGGGGATCACCTTGTCTCAAACCTCTACTAGACTTAAAGAAGCCAGAAGAACTGCCATTAATCAAAACAGAGAACCAATTATTGCTGACACAGTTAGATATAAAAAGGATCCACCTGTCATGAAAGCCCATCCTTTTCATCATATTAAAGAGAAAGGGCTACTGAATTCTATCATAAACGTTGGCCATGTCAATCTTGAACACCACATTCTGCACACTAGCCTTAGAATCTAAACAGTGGACTAATTCCTGGGCCAAGAGGATGTTATCACTAATGAGGCTGCCTTGAATAAAACCACTCTGAGAGGGAGATATGAGGAATTGAAGGAGAGGAGTAAGCCTGTTGTTCAGAATCTTAGAGATGAGTTTGTTGGTAATATTACACAGACTAATGGGTCTATAATCAGCCCAAGTGTTAGGGTGAGGGCACTTAGGAATAAGAACAATAGTAGTAGCAGTAAATGCTTTAGGCATGGAATTTCCAGAGAAGAAATCTAACACAACACCACACACATCATCACCAACAATATCCCAATATTTTTGATAAAAAAAAAAGGCTGAAAACCCATGAGGACCAGCTACACCATCAACATTAAGAGAGAAAAGAGCAGATTTAATCTCAGAATTGGAAGGAGGATCACGTAGCTGAGTTAAGTTCACATGCCCAGGAAGAGATGGGATAGTAAAATCAGCAGAAAAGGCAACACATGCCCCATCATCAGAGAGGATATTATGAAAATAAGAAGCAGCAGAGTTCAAAAGATCCTCTTCAGTAGAAAGATGAATACCATTGTCGAGAATATAATGAATTCTTCCTTTTAATCTTTCTGTTTCACCATATTATGGAAGTACTTGGTATTTCTCTCCCCCTCAACAAGCCACTTAACAAGCAGACTTTTGATGCCAAAAATCCTCATGAATTTTAGAGGCCAGAGTAAGCTTAGCTATAGCTTTTTTCAATTCCAGTTTAAGCTCAAGGGAAGGCTGGGAATCAAATAATTTCTCACAAGAAGCCACTTTATGCTCAGTATCATGAAGTTTAGAGAAGATGTTACCAAAAATGTTCCAATTCCACCAAGTGAGTTTTTGTTTAACCCTAATCAACTTATGATGCAAATTAACCATACCTTGAGCCCCAGTGGGAGCATTCCAAACCTCTCTAATAATATCCATGAAAGTATGATGTCTGAGCCACATTTTTTGGAATAAAAAAGCAGCAGGTTTCTTGTGTAAGGAACTAGAGGCTTTAAGAAGCAATGGAGCATGATCAGAGTGAACTCTAGGAAGATGAGACACTACAGATTTGCAGAAAATATCACTCCAACTAGGGGACACAAGAATTCTATCAAGCCTCTCTTGCAAACTATTCCTAACCCAGGTATGAAGGTTAGCACCAGAACAACCTAAATCAATCAGGCTACATGCAGCCACAACAACATTAGATTCTTCCATATCCAGTCTCCTGTTAGTATCACTCCCAACCCTATCACTAAATTAGGCTACATGCCTTTGGTGTCCCCTTCGCCCATATTAATATTTTCATCTTTTCTATCTATATTTTCAAATGATGTAAATTTATAGTAACAAATCTCAAGTTTGAGTATATTGAATTAGTCATTAAAGCATTGTTCAGAAAAAATTGAGATTACTTTCGTAAAATCTCGTTACTTCTTTAAAATTCATATTTATAATGTGCTATTAATTCTAGAAAACAACAATACGAGTATGTAATTATTCTACAGAAAACAATACATTTATATGAAAGATTCTTGAGATAAATTGTCTATAAAAGTTATATTCTAATATGTAATTATTCTACAGAAAACAATACATTTATATGAAAGATTCTCGAGATAAATTGTCTATAAAAGTTATATTCTAATAAAATTGTATACTTTTGTTAAAGAAATAAAAAAATAAACCAATATAATTGTTTTGTAATCAAATTTCATTTTATTAATAAAAATAGAAAAAAATTGTCACATTATTATTTTTGAATGATAAACAAAGTATTTCATCGTAGTACAAAAATCTTATATTCAAGTAATTTTAAAAGAACTTGGGGATTTTTGTTACTATTTAGAAATCAATTTATTATGGAATAATGAAGTACCCTTTATTAGGGGTGTTTTGTTACTATTTTGAAATCATGGAAATTCAATTTATTACGGGATTTCATGTGTTTCATCCTTTTGCTTTAGCCTGGACCTAGGGTTGACAGTTGGTCTGATTAATGAAATCAAAGAAATTAAAATAAAAACTAGAAAGGATTAATTGGACATTGCCCTCCAAAATATAACATTTTTTGCATTTTGCCCACTTAACTTTGAAAATAAATATTTTACTATCTGAATTATATGATTCGTTGCACTTTACCTTGAACCAACCAAAAGTTGACACGCGTCAACTCATAATAGGTGGGTCAATGTAGAATGTTCAAAGCTAGGGATACCAAAAAAGAATTTCCAAAATTTAATGGGCAAATTGCAAAACTCACTATAGTTTTGGGCCAAAATGCAATTATTTCAGAAAACTATATAGAAACGGAGAAGACGAGCGATGACTGTGAGTTTTAGAGAACGCGGGATTCGGAGAGTGCCATAAATTGTGGGGATGTAACGGACGTGCCACACTTTACTTTCATATATGCTCTCTTCTTTCTCTCTCTTCTTTCTCTCTCTACCATCTTTCACATTCCTTTCTTTCTCGCAGAGAAGGGACTGAGAAAGAAAGGGGAAGATCAGATTTTTTCAATGTTAGAAGGGCAACACATATTTACATAATTTGAAGGGAGAGAGGCTGAAACACATTATCCGATTATATTTATTTTTCTAATATTTTACTTGTTTTTAGACGATACATTTTTGTCTTTTTTTTTTAAAGAAATATTAAAAAGGAGAACGAGGCTGAATCATCATCGAGATTTGGCTTCTTTATCCGAAAAGGTGAACAAGAACAATAGAGGGTTGGTTTTGTTCTCTTTTATTGCTGGGATTATATTTTTTCCTCCTCTTTGTTGAGTTTTGTTATGGGTTATTTTTGCTTTTGTTTTTTATGTTTTGGTTATGTTTGGATGATTCTTTTATGAAATGTGGGATTATCATGTGCAGGGAATGCATTGGCTTTGGAATTCTTGATTCCTAAATATTTCTATTTTTTTCTCTCCATTTCCGAGAAATGGTGGGAATATCAGATAATATTCGTGGATTTGTTTTGGCAATCTCTTCCAGTATATTTATCGGTTCGAGTTTCATCATAAAGAAAAAAGGCCTCAAAAGGGCTGGCGCTGCTGGAACTCGAGCAAGTTAGTTTTATTTATTTCATTAGCATTTGTGCTTGGAAGTATTGATCATTTAATATTTGATACTTGTGCAATGCATATATAAGCGAATGAGGTTAAATTTGTTTGATTAAGGGCAAAGAAAATTGAAGGTGAAAGTATTGTATGCCTAATATTTGGTATTATTGTGTAAAATAAACTAAACACATGCTTCTTAGATCAGCCTGTGCAATGCGTGAATTATTCGTTATATTTAAAATGTATGGCTGAAAAATAAAAGTTTTAGCAAATGTTTCACATAAGTAAGAATGCCCAGTTGCATATATGAAGCCTATATGTTTATTGGGGAGGTCCAATATGGGGTGGAAGTCTAATTTATATCAGGGTACACACACATATACAAAATTGCTTTGATGTAGCGTTGTAAACATATAGTTATGTTTAGATTTATGTTATACTTACTCTTTCGGATATTTTTTCTTGGAATTACTTGGTATGTATTGAATAAGAGTATATGTTTTGATCAGGTGATGGAGGCTACTCGTATCTCATGGAACCTTGGTGGTGGGCTGGGATGATTACAAGTAAGATATGCAAACTCCACGAATTATATTATTGAATTGGAAACGGTGGTTGCTCCTTATTACCCATTTTAAGATTCTTTCAACACTTTGTGGTTAATAAGACATGGTTTATTCGAGCTTCAGTTGTTTGACTATTTCTGTGCTTGTAAGGATGTTTAAATTATATCACGATATGAATGTAATTCCTGCTTTTATATGTTTGTGTGTTTCTTGATGAAGGCTAACTAGCATATGATTGCAAGATTTAATACCCAACACATATATGTTCCAAATGCAGATCAATTTCTCTGCATATGTTAATGTATTGTTGGACGTGCTATGGCACAGCTGGAGTCTCCTTGGCAAATTAACATCACCTTAACAACTTCATAATTCTATTTTATGAATTCTATATATACACCTTTTCATTTTATGATTTGAATTACTCATGTTGTAAGATTATTCACTTTAACTTTTGGCCTAAATTATACACACATGTGCAGTGTTCGTTGGGGAGGGTGCGAATTTTGCTGCCTATGCATATGCTCCAGCTATTCTTGTAACTCCCTTGGGAGCGTTAAGTATCATTTTCAGGTATGGCAGTATAGCATGATTGATGAGTTCTTACAGCAGCTATTTTATTCAACTAATGATTATATAAAATTCTCATGCAGTGCAGTGTTAGCTCATTTTATTTTGGATGAACGTTTACATATGTTTGGTGTCGTCGGTTGTATGCTCTGCTTGGTGGGCTCCACCACCATTGTCTTACATGCCCCACTAGAGAGGGATATTGAATCTGTCAAGCAAGTATGGCAGCTCGCGACTGAGCCAGGTACAAATGATTTTCTTTATGCCTTATTTTAATTTCTTATATAAACACCCAGAATATACAAGGCAAAAGTTTATCCGAATTTCTTGGATTTTTTGGGAGTCCATTCATCAAAATCTCTTTCAAAAGTTGTCTGTGGTCTCAAGTTGCAATTGTAATGTCATGTCTGATGAGCTAATTTACATTCGATAACTTTAACAAGGCAATTGCATGCCTTTGAATAAGCTAGGAACATTATGGGAGTGTCTCCAAACTCTGAAAAAAAAAGTGATTATCAGCTTTTAGGTGGAAAAAACAAACACTCCCTATGAAGCATTGAGGAAAGCAGATGTAGCCTGAAATGTTGATACCTAAACTAGTGCATTCCTAAATAGTCAAAACTGAATTTTCAGATACTGTCTTGGTCTGAATTAGATGTCTGGAAACAATATAGCCTTGTTAATGGCTTGAGGATTTATGGCCAGTTCAAATGCATATATTTTCTTTCTGGTGCATGATAGTATGAGATTCCTTGATGTTTTTCTTTGCAAGTATTTGAAGCGTATTATTTTTTTATCTGAAGTGTCCATTCCTAACTAATAAAATATTTGTGATCGACAGGTTTTATAATCTACACTCTCATAGTTTTGGTCCTTGTCATCGTTCTAATTGTTATGTATGTGCCACGCTATGGACAAACACATATGGTTGTGTACATTGGAATTTGTTCTCTCATGGGTTCTCTTACGGTCAGTTCTTTCTCTCCGATGTTAAAATAGCTGTGTCAAAGCTGTTGCAATTAATATTTTTCATCTAATTGGCTTTTTCCTTGTCTATTCAGGTTATGGGTGTCAAAGCTGTTGCAATTGCTTTGAAGCTGTCACTTTCTGGATCAAATCAGTTTATATACTTTGAGACTTGGTTCTTTACTATTTTGGTAATCATTTTCTGTGTCATGCAGCTGGTATATCTGAACAAGGTACTTTCTTTAGTTGTTTCACATTGTCAACCTTTAAAATTAGGTTACATCGATTCATCGAATAAAGATAAAATTACTCTGCTTCTGGCCTTGCTGATAGTTCTTACCATTTGAAAAGTTGGAACACTAATGTAGTTTGTTATCATTGAACAAAAGTAGAGGCCCTGTTCATTTTTTTTCAAAAAAATCTTTGGAAGAAAACCTCTATTGCTTTTTTTCCTCTTTTGATTTAGACTTATTAAATTTTTTTGACATCAGGAAATCAACTGATGTATAATTCTTTTATTTCTCCAAAACTTTACAGAAATGTAGAATCCTGCCATGAACTGAAGAAAAATATATTAACAACCCTTTTTTTTGGGTTTTCTGTATTATAAACTGTCTTCTGTCTCCGACTCGTCTCCTAGGGTCTTGAGTTCTGTTTGTTGGCCTTTACTAATGGTTACTTTTATTTTTTCTAATTATTATTTTTGTTTTCTAAATAATTCAGTATCCGTTGATTAGAACATAGGATTGATCTCCTTTCATCTAAACAGCTACCTCTTAATGAAAACTCGTGCAAAATTTACGATCTCTTTATGAGAACTCTTTATGAGAACTCTTTCGTGTTCCTCCAATCAAATTCCATTTATACTTTCCCCTTTCAAATTAGAAAAAGAAGATGTGATCATTGTTCATTTATCTCCGACATGCTTGAAAGAATTTCATTTCTGCTTTATCAAACTTATTATGATACTGAATTGATGCTTGAGATATGGGGTGAAAATCTTTTAGTTCTCAATTTCAAATATTTGGATTATTATCCCTTTATTTCAATCATGTTTCTATTAGGGTTTTTGACTGTGTGATTATTCATCTTTGCAGGCACTGGACATCTTTAACACTGCAGTGGTTTCCCCTGTATATTATGTCATGTTCACCACCCTCACAATCGTAGCCAGTACGATAATGTTTAAGGTGATTCAAAATCTGCATTGGTGTTTTTATTATGAATCATTTTACCATTGAAACTTAATTGAACGGTGAAATATTTGGAATCGGGGTTAGTATGCCATCTTCCATCTTCTGCAACCCAACTATGTTTTAGAATTACAATCACCCCATTGATATTTGTTTCTATTTTACAAATGCACTCTCAAGAGGGGTATTCGTAATTTTGATAAATAATTGAATATTTTTTGGTAATTAAGCTAAACTTCAAAGGTAGTTTTTGTAATTATCCCTATGTTTTATTACGAGAAGTCAATTTTATCACCAGAAAGATAACGATATATATGGTCTCTGATATAATACACACACACACACATTGACTGAAAGATCAGAGTCTTACACCATAGATTAAGTAATTTGAGTTGATCATCGCCTTATTTAATGTCTATTCTTGATTTTTTTTTTTTTTTTTGTTTTATATCATGGCGATTATATTCCAACCATTATTTGTTTTCATTTAAATTCAGGAATGGGATTCTCAAAATATTACAGATTCTTTCCTTTTAGATTTAAGACATCCTAAAATCAAATCTCAAGGTTTGTTTGTTTTTCTTTATCTAATTGCCCTTGCCACCAGTCGGTCTTAGATTTCGAGGGGTTTGGAGCGAAAGCAAAATGGGGGCCATTGTGTTTACATAAAAAAATAACAAAACTAATATTACAAATGTAATTTAATTCATTTAACATATAAGATATGTAATAACAAAAATATCAGTGCAACTTTACGGTCTTATAAATAAAGTTACAAGAAGGAACTTTTAAAAGAGAAAAGAAAAGAAAAAACTAATGAATTAACTAAGAAAAATTGATTTTCTTGCATTTTTATTTGCAAAGTCATCAACCAATTCTCCAACCTTGGTTTTTTGTTTTGTTTGTATATGCTTGTTCATTTTTATCCGTTGATGAATTCTCCCAATTTGTTTTTTTTTTTTTTAATTTTGCAAAAGAAAAAAAAAAGGTTCGATTTCCTTTTGTAGCAATAGAGAATGGAACCTAAGACGTACAAATTAAGGAATGAACACCTAACCAATCTAGCAACATGGTTTTTTTCTCTCCAAAATTCAACATATATAAAACAAACTAATTTATATATAGAAAAAACAAAACAAAAAAAATTCGGGGCCCTTTTCGGCGGGGACATGCACGCAAAAATATACCACCTTAGCCGCCGACCGATGGCGGACGAGAGGGGGGACAATGAATTAACTAAGAAAATTGATTTTCTTGCCCCCAAAATTTTTCAAAATTATTTTTCCCCCCCAAAAGTTTTTAAAATTATTTTTTTATTGCTAAAATAAAGGAATTTTTCACAATTGCCCCCCAAAGTTTTGATAAAAAACTTCAAATAGTTGTGTTTTACAATTGCCCTCCAAATTTTTTTTTCTCATAGTTTAAATATATGAATTCGGACCGTTTTTCGCCCCCCCAAAGACGGAATCCTGCGTCCGCCACTGCCCTGACCCTTGCATTTGATTGTGGAATACTTTATACTAGAGTACGTAAACTGCTGAAATTTAAAACATACTTTAAAATCTAATCAATAGTAAGTAGCGTACTCTAGAGGGGAAGGGATGAGATTGAACCTGAGTCTTTCGCCGATGTCTGTTGTTTGACCACGAGTCTTTCCGATGTAATCTGTTGTTTGACCACTTAGGTTACATCCGAATTCCATTTGGATGCCATCTTCAAATCTTTATGTTCAGATTTACGATTTTTCAAGTAAAAGGACAAGAAAAATTATTTTTTCATTCATAGTTAAATTTATTTAAAAATATATTTTCCGTACATTGGTTTTGTGGTTCTGTACTTTTTTCTCTTTTCACCCTTTTGCGTCTGAATGGCATCTGGTTGTAAAATCACTTTCCCATTCTCATCTATAATAGGCAAACACATGAATACTTGAAGATTGTTTTCAAAACTGGATATGACCGGCTAGTTAAACCGTGATTTGGTAGTCGAGATTTTTGTTTTGAAACCAAAAATATAGATATAAGATATATGAACTAAATGTTCAAGTATACAAATTATTGCTTTCGAATTCGATACATACATTGCATATCTTACACAAAATATATATGCGGATTGAGATTTCCTATTCCACTCCTATTCTATATATTGGATGAATGACACGTGTCAATTGTGACATTATCATGTATGGGCGTGTCATTCATCCAATACATGGACTATGGAGTGGATTAGGAAATTGGCAACTTTTTAGCCACTCACTAAAAGGAAAAAAACAAACACCACTAACAAAGTGGATCAATTATTTCAATCACTCAAAATAAAAATATAGCTAGTGGAAATGTCATTCTCCAACACTCCTTTTTTGATCGGTTCCAACACTCCTCCTTGACATTTGTACTAGTTGATCATTGTTTTCGTCACTTGAATTTTTTTCTATATTTGAAGCTTGTTTTCATAGTCGAGCTGATGTATCAAATTTGACATCTTTGTGTATCGGTTGTAATTTGTCAAAAGTTCATGAAGTGCTTCCTGAAGTTCTGCTTTGTTTTGTAGTTGATTTCAACTAGAAACTTTTGTTTTGCATCTCGATAGTCATTAATTCATAACCAAACGGATAAAAAATAATGCACAACATATCTTGAAAATATAGGGCACACTTTTTTTCTAGCATTTTTCCGACACTCAAGAGGTTTTGGTTAATTTCAGGCACAAATAGAACATCATAAATAATTTTCATACCTGACGGTGTCTTTATTGTAACAACACCTTTTTCTTTGACAACCACATAATCACCATTACCTATCTTCAGATGTGAAGTGTTTGTTTTGTCCAACTCTTTGAATATTCCAACCTCATGAGTCATATGATTTGTGCAACCACTATCAATTAACCAAGCTCCTTTAATATGATTTTTACCATAAAATGTAGCAACAAAATGTGTTTCTTCATCATTTTGTTCTTGTTTTTCAGCAGCTTGCTGCACCTGTTGGTTAGTTTTGTTCTTGCGAAACTTCTCCATGTGACCAGTTCACCAAGCTAATTGTAGGCTCTACACTTCACGTCGGGTTTGTACCAACAAAAAATTTCTGAATGATTTGTTTTTTTTGCAATTTGGACAAAGATGGATACTTTTCATTTTTTTCCTCCACGGTTGTAGTTATCAAATTTTTCAATTTCTGTTTCTTTTCTTTCATCAAACTGCTCACTTCCTCCATTATATTTGTTTGTTTTTCTATTGATCTTAGCTTAAAAGGCACTCTTTGTGGTGTCTTCAAGCCTTAATGCTCTTCTTTACTCTAAGGCTTGCAAAACATTTATCAGCTCTGTCAAAGTGAATTTTGAAAAATCTTTTGAGTCCTCAAGAGAGGAAATTTTTGCTTCAAATCTCTCTGGTAGGCTTACAAGTACTTTTTCAATATTTTTTTTTCTGGCAATTCTTCTCCAAGTAGCAATGGCGGAGCTAGGAGACCCTAACATGGTGGGTCGATACATGAAAATAGGATGGGTCAGATAGAAAATAAGAAAAAAATAATACAAATTATAACTAATTTATTTTTTTAAAAAAATTCTCACTATTTTTTTTGCCAAAAAAGAGAGGGTTGGGCCAGGCCCCCAGGTTAGCCCAGCCCTAGATCCGCCAGTGCCAAGTAGTCGAATTTGATTTATGACTTTCATAACTCTATTAATATATTCTTTGATGGTTTCTGTTTCCTTCATCCTCAGCACTTCAAACTCCCTTCTATAATTAAGCAGATTAATTTGCTTAGTTCTATCATTACCTTGAACTCGCTCCTTAAGCTTGTTCCCTTTTTTTTTGCTCTTTCATAAGCCATAATTCTCGTAAAAATCACATTTAAACGGTTTAATGGATGCATGATAAAGCTTTGAATCTTTTCGCATTTTCTTCACTATCTTTGTTTGATTTGTGGAATAGTTGGATTTCTGATAAGGAAGCTGGTTCTTTTCAGTTTTCACTATTTCCCACAAATCAAATGCTCTCAAGTATGTCTTCATTTTTAGTGCCCTAATTGGGTAGTTTTCTCCGGTAAAAATGGGAGGTGTTGGAATAGAAAAATTGTTTGAAGCCATATACATGTGTGTGTGTGTGTTTTTTTTTTTTTTTACAAATGGAAGGAAGCCTTACTGATTTTCTCTAAAAAATTCACTCTCCGCCCATAAGATCAAAAGGCTACCATGTTGTGGTTTTTGTTTTGAAACAAAAAATATAGATATAAAGAAATATAAACCAAATGTTCAAGCATGCAAATTATTGCTTTCGATACATATATTACACATTACACAAATATATATATAGGCACATCACTCATAGTGGTCATCATGTCATTTTCTGAAACAAATTTTAGTGGCAACTTTTTTGCCACTCACAAAAATAAAAAAAACAAACACCACTCAAAATAAAAATATATATAACTAGTGGTAATGTTATTCTCCAACAGTCCGGCTTGGTTTGGGTAGCCCCTAAAATCCACTTTTGCGGTTGAACTAGTCTAGTAGTCGGCTCGTCGGGTAGCCCATACAATCCGCTTTTGTGTTTGAACCGGTCTAAAACCGGCCAAGAACAAGACAAACCAATAAAAATCGATTTTTTACTCTTTTTTTTGATAAAAATTTAAAGCTCTAAACTTAGTATTTATATCTAATTATTGAATTTTCGGCTATGTTAGAAACTTTCTAAGTAGGTTATTTATATATTTTTATTTTTAAAATATATTACATATTGTTATGAGTATATTAAATTTACGTGAATGTTACATCTCCATTGTAAGTTATGTAGAATTTATTGTTGGGTAATTGCCCTCTTTAAGTTATCATCTTTGTTGTATTATAAATAGTGAGTGAAAGTGATGAATGAAATACAAGAAAAGACAAGACAAAATCTTTGTTATCTCTACTACATCTCTTTATTGGTATTTTCTACTCATTTATTCTACATATCTAGTAGTGTAATTTCTATTATATTATAACACGTTATCAAGCACGAAGAAGCTCTAAATATTTTTGTAGTTTAAATATTAATCTTGTTTTATCATATATTTTGCTTTCGTAGTTAACCATGCATGCTATAATTAAAATTGTTTATGCATATGTAGTTTAGTTTGTATTTATTTATTTTAATAGGCCCATCTTATTTTTATTGGTGCATTTAAATTTATGATAATGGTTCTAACTTAATGTACGGTTTTTAATCCTATTATATGCATTAAACTAAGTATATTAATTATACTATAAATTTATTACGATTTTTTCATACTAATGTCTTCTTGATACATTAAACTAAGTATATTTATTATACTATAAATTTATTCGATTTCATACTAATGTCTTCTTGATACATTAAACTAAGTATATTTATGATATCATTCTTATATTTATTCTAGTATGTTATCAATCTGCCACATAAGTTACTTTGGTGCATACATTTAATTTAGAATTACTTTTGATTTTTTTTCAAACTCAATTTTGTGGTGTTTTTATTTACACAAAATTATATTAAATTGATTATGTCTTTACTAATTTGTCTTATGTTCTTTATAATATTCTTATTATATCATTTATCTTCATATATTAACAAATGTGTATTAATGTTCTCGTATAGAATGGCAAACTGATAGGTGTGAGTTTTGCATGTATTTTGAGGCGTATTTCTGGCTATAATGATGGGTAAACATGCACATACTCGAGTTAAATGTTACATATTCACTCCTTGTGGAAAAGATATTACACTTTGCTTATTTTGTAGGAATTTCATGATATTTGAAGCAAATTGAATACGAATACGAGGATAGCAAAGTGGAAACACGGAGAATTGAGTGAATATACGAAAAGTGAAGCCAAAAAGAGCGAAAGTTGAGCGTCTACGGAAAAGACAGGGGGCACACGGGTTGGGCGTGCCTCAGACACCACCCGTGCACCCCTGTATAAAGATAATTGGAGCTGCAGCATGGCGCACGGGTAGCCCATGCATCGACGCATGACCCGTGCGTCCTACAGAGGATGAATGATTTCACCGGGGTGGCGCACGGGTAGGCCGTGCTCCGACGCACCACCCGTGCGCTCTACAGAGACTTGGATTATTTTAGCAGGGTGGCGCACGGGTAACCCGTGCTCGACGCACCACCCCGTCGTCTGTCTGCTGAATCCCATAATCTGCTGACATTATGCCCTAAACTTGATGGTGGGTATAAAAAGGCTTTTTGGGGCGCACACAAGGATATTACGGCATTTTTGGGATCTACAACACAAGACAAGGGTCAACTCTTGGAAGGAGATATCAAGGAGACAATCGGGTTGCATCGGAGCTTGAAGAATGGAGATATATCGAGAGATTGTCGGCGTTCTAAGTTTTCTTTGCTTCAATTTTAGTTTCAATCTTTCATTTTCATTTGTAATGGCTTTGAACACTTTGTTTATAAGTTGTTTAATCATGTGTAGCTAAACTCTTGAGATTTCCGGGTTTTGGAAGTAGATTAATGAACTCTTGTTGGATGTTTTAATCTTAGTTGAAGTTATTATCTTGAAGCCTATTTGAGTATTTTGAGCTTATTCTTGTTTTATCACTTGATCAATGATTTAACTTGTTTGATATATTGATTCATAATTCGAGAGATGAGTTTCAATATTAGACCTTGAATACTCGACACAAATATTTGCATGAATCGAGAGGTTTGTAAATATTTGTGAGGATATTTGATCTTTTAAACTTTTGGGAGTTGAATGCTTCATGTTGAGTAGAGATGCTAGCATAAGTATTTCAATCTACATTTTATATGCATCTCGAGAGAGAGGATAAAATAGCTTTGTGATCGTCTTATAGGAATATTGATAATAACGTGACTTGATTAAAAGGACAACAAGAGGATTATTAATCGAAACCTTAACTCGGAAATCCATTTCATTATCTTGATACTTCTATCATTTGTATTACCTTAATCTTGTGTTTTAGTGATTTAAATTGTCTTAATCTCAATACAACAATCATCAAATTTCGATCGTCTAAATAAAAATAAGACTATCTTGGATCAATACTTAGCATATTAATTTATTAGTCTCCGTGGATACGACCTTGCTTACCCTATTCTATAAACTACACCGTACACTTGCGGTGAAGCTAAAAATAAGGCGAACAAGTTTTTGGCGCCGTTCTTCGGGATGGATTAATACAATTTTTGGTGCTAATATTGCGATAGATAGAATTAATTTTAATTTAGACAATTTTATTTTTTTTTACATTTTGGATTCACTTTAATTCTTCATTATTTGACTTGTTTCTTTTAGTTCGGTCCAGGTAGTGCATGAACACGCGCTCGAGGCAAGGGGACTTGATACCGCTTATCTGGAAGTCGAGGCTTTCGCAAGAAGAATCAGTGCTACCACTAGACGGTGAAAGACAACACAATCCGATAATGGGGATTTGAACGAGTTACCAATACCTAGGCAAATAATGGTGGAAATGAGTTACCGATCGGTTCAACAAACAAGCCATTCGTGATTACTTCCGACCACAAACGAATCGTAATTACGGTGGTATTGCCCATATTCCTATCAATGCCAACAACTTCGAGCTCAAATCGGATGATCAATATGGTGCAATGAGAATCGATTTGGGGTTCGAATCGAAGATCCTAACTCTCACCTTGCACATTTTATCCAAATATGCAATACGATCAAAATGAACGGAGTCTCGGATGACGCCATAAGATTGCGCTGTTCCCATTCTCTTTATGGGATAAAGCGAGAAATTGGTTGGATACTTTGACGCAAGGCGGTGTAAGGACATGGGACGCCCAGGCAAAAGTTCTTGTTTAAATTCTTTCCACCGAGCAAAACTTTGCGGCTCAAAAGCGAGATTACTCAATTCCGATAGTTCGACTCGAGCCTTTGTGCGAGGCTTGGGAAAGGTTTCGGGATTTGTTACGTAGATGTCCACAACATGGGTTTCCGGAGGATCAACAATTATGTTTCTTCTACAATGGTTTAATGGGACAAACGAGGGCCTTTGTGGATCCGCGGCGGGAGGAGCATTGTTGGCAAGGTTTCCACAAGATGCCTTGAACCTTCTTGAGGAAATGGCCATGAGCAGTTTGCAGTGGCCATCCGAAAGATCTAATGTACAACGAGTAGCGAAATCTCGGATTCGGACCCAATTAAAACATTGACGGCACAAGTAGCGACTTTGACAACTCAATTGAGTGTATTTACGAAGGGGCGGAAGCGGCACGAGCATGGGTAGTGAAGCTCCTCTATATCCGATGGAAGAGGTAAATTATGTGAATAACCGAATTTCAACAATTTCGAAATAATTCAAACCCAACGCACTACCATCCAGGGTTGAGAAATCATGAAAATTTTTCCTACGCAAATACAAAGAATGTGTTACAACCTCCGCCGAGATTTAATGCTTCAAGTGGATGCGGAAATGGGGAAGGCAAATCGTCGTTGGAAGATGCACTCACCTCCTTCATAAATCAATCTAATGCATTCATGAATGATACGAGAGTCGCCTCGCTAAGCAAGACTCTCGGATGGATAAGATAGAACAACAAGTGACAAGCTCGATAAAGAATCTCGAGACTCAAATGGGTCAATTGGCTACAATTGTGGGTGGTCAACATCACAAGGGTCAATTTCCAAGTAATACGGAAATGAATCTAAGGAACAATGTAAGGCGATTCGTTTACGAGCGATGCAGGAATATGAGGGGCCTAAAGAAAAAGCTGGGAATCTGAAACTTTCAGATGAAGCATCGAGGCCGGAAGCGGGAGAATCCGTGATGAAGGATGATATTGAAGAAAATAGGAAAGAAGAGAACAAAGAGGCGGAACAAACAGGGGCTGAGAAGCTAAAATCATCATCTAACTCGAATATATCTAAGTTGCCTATATCTCTTCCCTTTCCTCAAAGATTTCAAAAGAAAAGCTTGATGATCAATTTGCCAAATTCCTTGATATATTTAAGAAATTGCACATTAACATTCCTTTGCGACGCACTAGAACAGATCCGAACTATGCGAAATTTCTTAAGGATGTTATGTCAAAAAAGCGGAGGATGACAAGCTTTGAAGCGGTGAATTTGACGGAAGAATGTAGTGCGATTATCAAAAGCTACCACAAAAACTGAAAGATCCGGGGAGTTTCACTATCCCTTGTGCTATTGGTGGTAATTTCTTTAATAAAGCGTTATGTGATTTGGGGGCAAGTATTAATTTGATGCCTTTGTCCATTTTTAGGAAGCTTGGATTAGGCGACGTGAAACCAACTACGGTGACATTGCAACTTGCAGACCGATCACTTACGTATCAAGGGGAATTATTGAAGCGTATTGGTAAAAGTTGATAAATTTATATTCCCGTGGATTTCTTGGTTCGGATATGGAAGAAGATCGAGGCGTTCACCGATACTTGGACGTCCTTTCCTAGCCACGGGTAAAGCCTTAATAGATGTGCAAAAAGAGGAGCTCACATTACGTGTTAATGATGAGCATGTTTTATTTTCTATATATAAGGCAATGAAATTTCATGATTCGGTGGATAATTGTAATTTTTGGATATAGTTAGTTCATGCGTTGAGGATTATGTTGATCATACATTGTCTGAGATGATTTGGAATTTGGTCTAACCCACTCGTGCTCAATGTCGAGTGTTGTACTTGATTTTGATAACCAAGATTTGTACGACTATGTTTGTGCCTTAGATCATATGCAGGAACTACCTAAGAGCGCAAGAGGCGAGAACGCAAAGCCAGAAATAAGGGAGCCGAATTTGCAGAAACGCACCACCCATGCGTCCACGCACGGGCAACCCGTGCGTGATGCTGAGGGACGAGTTGAGCTCTCTGAAGAGCACACGGGCCGTGCGCCGGCGCATGGGCTGCCCGTGCGTGACCCTGAAATAGCAACACCGACTCCGGAACTCAAGCAATTACCTGAACACCTCAAATATGCATTCCTTGGGGCAAATAATGCAAATCCGGTAATCGTTTCATCTCTTCTCACTCCTACTCAACTTGATAAACTGTTAAGGGTTTTACGAAAACATAAGTCGGCACTAGGATGGTCTATAACTGATTTAAAAGGCATAAGTCCATCCATTGTGATGCATAAAATTCGGATGGAAGATGTTTATAAACCATCGATTGCAAAACCAAATACGACTAAACCCTATCATACAAGATGTGGTTAGGAAGGAAGTGTTGAAATGGTTGGATGCCGGGATCATTTATGCGATATCGATAGTTCATGGGTGAGTCGGTACAAGTGGTGCCGAAAAAAAGGGGGAAACAGTGGTGAAAAATGAAAATGAGGAACAAATTGCTACTAGAATTGTTAGGGTGGCGAATATGTATTGATTATAGAAAACTTAATGATTCCACTCGAAAAGATCACTCCCCCTCCCCTTTATCGATATGATGTTGGATCGTCTTGCGGGTTATGATTATTATTGCTTTTTAGATGGTTATTCCGGTACAATCAAATCATGATTGCGCCGGATGACCAAGAGAAAACAACATTTACATGTCCGTATGGCACATTTGCATTTTGTCGCATGCCATTTGGTTTATGTAATGCGCCGCCACTTTCCAACGTTGTATGATGGCTATATTTCACGATCTTATTGAAAAAGTTATGGAGGTGTTTATGGGACGATTTTCTCGTGTTTGGTGATTCTTTTGATAATTGTCTTCACAATCTTTCCCTAGTTTTGCGAGTGATGTGAAGAGACCAATCTAGTACTAAATTGGGAAAAGTGCCATTTTTATGGCGCGATGGCATTGTACTTGGTCATCGAGTCTCTTCTGCGGGTTTGGAAGTTGATCGGGCAAAGATTGTAGCAATTGAGAATTTACCACCTCCTACAAACGAGAAAGCCATTCGAGCTTCTTAGGCCATGCCGGATTTTCTGAAGGTTTATCCGTGACTTTTCTAAAATTTCTAAGCCCTTAAGCGATTGCTAAAAAAGATTGCTTTCATTTTTTCCAAAGAATGTTTGCGGGCGTTCAAAACGTTGAAGACATCATTGGTGACCGCACCTATACTCGTCGCCCAGCATTGGAGTCAACCATTTGAGCTGATGTGTGATGCAAGCGACTTTTTGCGGTTGGGGCTGTTCTCGGTCAAAAGAGGGAAAAATTGTTCCGATCCATCTACTATGCAAGTCGAGCGTTGGGACAAAGTGCTCAACATAATTATACCACAACCGAGAAAGAGATGTGGGCGATTGTTTTCGCATTCGATAAATTCCGATCTTACTTGATCGGGACGAAAACAATTGTGCATACCGACCATGAGGCTATCAAATACCTCTTTGACAAGAAGGATGCTAAAACCGAGGTTGATTCGATGGATCTTATTATTGCAAGAGTTTGATGTGGAATCAAGGATCGGAAAGGATGCGAGAACATGGTAGCAGACCATTTGTCTCGATTAGAAAATCAAGAGGAGCAAAAGGAAGTACGAGATTAATAAAAGAGGAGTTTCGATGAACAATTACTCATGCTTGGGGCAAAGTTCCCGTGGTATGCGGACTTTGTCAACTACTTGGTCACCGGAGTTCTACCCGGATCTATCACCGTATCAAAAGAAGAAATTCTTACATGATGTAAAGTTTTACATGTGGGACGATCCCCTACTCTTTAAGAGGTGTCTTTGACAAAATAATAAGGAGATGCATACCTCAAGAAGAATGGGAGGGAGTCCTACAATGATGTCACTCTTCACCTCTCGGCGGACATTTTGGCCCAACCCGCACTGCGAAGGTATTGCAGAGTGGGCTATCTTGCCCACTCTATTTAATGATTGCTATTTGTTTGTGCAACAATGTGACAGGTGTCAACGAATGGGCAACATTTCCAGAAGGCACGAGATGCCGATGACAAACGTAATCGAAGTTGAATTGTTCGATGTTTGGGGAATTGACTTTATGGGCCAATTTCCATCATCTTCGGGCTATCAATATATTCTACTTGCAGTGGAGTATGTATCCCGTTGGGTAGAGGCGATCCCCTCCAAAACAAATGATGCTCAAATTGTGATGAAGTTCCTTAAGAAAAACATCTTTACTAGATTCGGCACTCCAAGAGCTTTAATTAGCGATGGAGGGTCGCATTTTGTAAATAAATTGATGAGCAACTTGTTGGCAAAATATGGGGTCAAACATAAAGTTGCATTGGCATATCATCCACAAGCCAATGGACAAGCAGAAGTAGCTAATAGGGAGATCAAACAAATCCTTGAAAAGACGGTGAACATCAACCGAAAAGATTGGGCGTTAAAATTGGATGACGCTTTGTGGGCATACCGGACAACATATAAGACACCGTTGGGAACATCCCCCTATCAACTTGTTTTTGGGAAGTCGTGCCATTTGCCGGTAGAATTGGAGCACAAAGCATTTTGGGCGGTCAAGAAACTAAATCTGGATTTTCAAAAGGCCGGTGAAGAAAGATTGCTCCATTTGAATCAGATGGAAGAATTTCGGGATGAAGCTTACGAAAACTCCCAAATTTATAAGGAAAGAACCAAGAGGTGGCATGATAAGATGATCAAGAAAAGAGAGTTTTTCTGGGAGAACCGGTGCTCTATACAATTCACGCCTTAAATTTTTCCCGGGAAAACTCAAGTCTAAGTGGTCGGGGCCATTCGTGATAAAGAAAGTATTGAATCCACCCGGGATTGTAGAATTGTTGACAAAAGAAGGAGAGACTTTCATGGTAAACGGCCAACGGATTAAGCACTACTTCCACCGAGGAAATCAAGAGGAGGTGACATCCACCACCTTGCGCGACCCGTAATTTAACAAAACAGGCGTCAAGCTAAAGACGTTAAATATAGCGCTTGTTGGGAGGCAACCCAACGGTTTTTCGTGTGACTTTCATTTTTGTGTGTGTTTAGTTTCAATTTTGTGTGATTTGAGTGATTTGATATGCGTGTTTCTATTAATGAGTGTGATTTGTGTGTTTTTGTTTCATTTTTGTGTGTTTTTTTTTTAAAAAATTTTTTTGAATTGTCAGACAGTGCACACGGGTAACCGTGCGTTGGCACACCACCCGTGCGCCCTACAGAGAGTTGGGGAATTCTACCGGGGTGGCGCACGGGTAACCCGTGCTTCGACGCACCACCCGTGCGCTTCTTCGGAAGGGCATAAATAAGAGCGAGTTTTAAAAGCGCTCTTCTTACCAAAATTCCCCCAAATCGCGCCCACCTCTCAAATTTCATTGCCTTCATAATTTCGTGTAATTTCTACCCAAATTCTTCCTTTTAATCACTCCCCCATCACATTAGAACCACAATTTGGATTATATTCAAGTTAGATTGAAGAAACATTGAAGAAAAAGCACCTAGGGTTCAAGTTGTTCAATCTGAGTCGAAATTCGAAAATTCCGGTAAGAGCTTCGTTTTTCCTTGTGAATTTCTTGTCAATTATGTAATGGGAATCATGATTGGTGCTAGCTTTGATATTTTTGCTATGTTTTGGATGAAATCTTCTTTAAGGCAATTTATCAAACACTTTGTGGGCATGTGTAATTGAGGACATTTTGGATGATATATTGATAAATAAGGCATGTCCAATGATTGTTTGAGCTAATACATTTCTATAATGGCCATAATTCTTGCTTGCTTGGGGTAGTTGATCGATCAAACTAAAGTAGGGAAGTGAATTTGCATCACCTAATATGTTAGCTTTAATCCCCTACTTTGTTGTTGCCATTGATGATATTGGGGCGTTAATGGAATGTATTTCGGTACAAATCCTTCATGGCGAAAGCGAAGAAATCCCGGGTGGTGGTGGAAGGAGGCAAACGCGGGCGGCATTAACGAGGCGTGGCACCGCCGAGGTAGACCAAAATAGTCCCAAAGCATATGGGGTTGAATTGACAAACGCGGATGATCTTGAGCGATGGAATCGCTTGGTCGGTCGCCAAATAGCTCCATCCCGCTATGCCGACGATGATTGTACCCAAACTTTAGGGATACATGAGGATGTTTGGCGTCTCTTCGCAAAGGTTGGATGGACAAACTTCATGAGCCGAAGGTGGCCGACCTTTAAACGATATACATTGGAGTTTTTGAGTACCGTGGAAGTACTCAAACAAGGCGGGACTTTTGAACCAGATATGATACGCTTTCGGTTGGGGAACGTTCGTAGACAAGCTTCTATGACCCAATTGAACACCATTTTTGAGGTTCCAACGAACGCTCGTACCCGCCCGATGCCCCATTATGACCAATATGACTTCTGGAGAATGCTTGTGGAAACACCACAAACGGGGCCTATGTTGTATGCCGCCCGGACCGCCAAAGCCTCTTAGATCCGAATCCGGTCTTAGGTACATACAACGCGTATTTCGCATCCTCCGTGTTCGCCCGAGAAAATATTGGAGGGATGACTACTAAGGAGCTATATCTACTATGGTGTATGGTCACAAATACCCCCTACAACACAGCCGTCAATTTCGCAGAGCAAATAGAACAGTTAGCTAGACGGGAAGGGGGTACGATTTCTATAGGGGGCCTCATTACCCCTATTGCCCGGCATTTCAACGTCGATTTCCGAGGCTTGGAGCCTATTCCGGGCAGCACTCGGGTTAATTTGGCATCGTTGCACCACATGAAGTTCATAGCAAACGAAGACAACACATTGGTACTTCTCCAGAAGAAAGGTGTTGCATTTCCGTTGCCTAACCCATACACCACAGTCGATACATTAACGGACACCACCAACTTCCTAATGAACTCTGACGCACATAACCGAATTACAGAGGCTATAGAGGCAAGAAAGAAGCGCAGAGTTGAAGGTTTCCTGGATGAAGAGGATATGGTGGCGGAGGAGGATGAGATACATGGACGAGAAATGGGGGTGGAACCTCATCACCCCCAAATCGGATATGATATACCCGAGTCCTCACACGAAGGCGATTACCCCGACGTTCTCAAAGCGGGGATCATCCGGTACTTCTCATAGTGGAGGACCCCAACGCGGCACTAATTTTCAAGATATGTTATATGCGTTTGGGGAGGACTTGCGTCGGCAAGGAGAGGAGTTGAGGCAACGGGGGAGGATTTGAGGCAACATAGGGCTGATTTTCTCGTGTTCGGTGAGCGCTATGATCGGCGTTCCGAGGAGGCGTGGCAAGTGCTCCAACGCCTACAAATGTGGCATATTTCCCAAGGCCACTTCCCACCGCCGCCACCGCATGATGATTGAGTATATCCCCACTTTTCGTTATTGAAATTCTATTTTCCCCTTAGGACACTATAATTTCATTCAAGTTTGGGGAGAGATAGTATTTTAATATATGAAAATGTGGATACAAAAAAATCATGCATTTTGTGTTTTCATATAGTTGGATTAGAGCATTCTAGGTTGCATTTGCATTAGAGCACGTTTATAGCTTTAGCACGTCTATTGCTTTCGTAGTGGTTAGAGAGTGAGTTGACCGGGCATGTTGCAACTTGTTGTTTGTGTGTTGATTGAAAATTCATATTGTTGGGATTGGATGTTGGTTATGAGTTGATTGAGCCTTGAATAGATGACATTGAGCATGTTGATATGGAAAACTTGGTTTGATGCTTTGAATTACATAATTGCAAGCCTGTGAGCTTTTGAGCCTTTCTTGCTTGTATCTTGTGCGAGTCTTGTTGTGATTTGAGTGTATCATTCATGTTGTTAAAATTCTAGAACTTGCTTGGGTATCTCTGTCAAGGCCACATGTTGTATGCGGTGTGAATGTGATTAAAGGCCATCTTTGCTAGCCTTTCAAGCCTTTTACCTACCTAAAGATGTTGAAATTCCTAGTTAGCCAAGTTGAGCCTATAGCCTATTTCTTTGATAACCACAAAATTTAACCCTTGATCTTAATATATCCATCACCTTAAACTCAAATGTATAGCGTTGAGTAAAGGAATGAATGAGGATGAATGAGTGGGAATTGAAAAGTAGGATAAGTGGGCATACTTGGTTAAATGGAACAAAAAGAGGAAGGAAAGGAGTTGAAAAAAAAAAGTGTTGAAAATGCACAAATGAAAAAAAAAAAATTGAAAAGTTGATAAACTTGGGGGGCGAAGGATTGTGATTTGAGGCGATTCTCAAAAGAAAAAAAGGAAATGAAGATAAATAAAGTTGATAAAAATGAGGGATGATTGGAGTAACATATGGGATTGTAATGAAAATGATTGATATGCTCATCGATCTATATACTCGAGTTTGAGTCACTTTATCCCAAATTTCCTACCCAAACCAAAGAGCCTTCATTACAACCAAATGAGAAAGTCCTTTTTGATTCACAAATTGCATACACTCTAGTGGCGGAGATATGAGACGAATTGCAAGCCTATGGTAATTTTGCGACATCGAACGATTTGAGCGTAAACACATCCTATATCCTCGTGAGATGAGAGTATACACTTAACTTTGAGAGTTGGAATTGAGCATTTCACTTTGTTTTACTTGAGGCGTGTTCTTTGATCAGATATTTGAGGCTTGATTGGTTTGTTGCTTGACATTCATGATGAACAATATGAATTTCTTTTTGGATCCGTTGTGTGCGCTTTTATTCTTATCTCCCTGTTGTGCTTTATCGTGTTTTCAAAAATTGTTGATCGGGACGGTCAACAATATAAGTTTGGGGGATTTTGATAGGTGTGAGTTTTGCATGTATTTTGAGGCGTATTTCTGGCTATAATGATGGGTAAACATGCACATACTCGAGTTAAATGTTACATATTCACTCCTTGTGGAAAAGATATTACACTTTGCTTATTTTGTAGGAATTTCATGATATTTGAAGCAAATTGAATACGAATACGAGGATAGCAAAGTGGAAACACGGAGAATTGAGTGAATATACGAAAAGTGAAGCCAAAAAGAGCGAAAGTTGAGCGTCTACGGAAAAGACAGGGGGCACACGGGTTGGGCGTGCCTCAGACACCACCCGTGCACCCCTGTATAAAGATAATTGGAGCTGCAGCATGGCGCACGGGTAGCCCATGCATCGACGCATGACCCGTGCGTCCTACAGAGGATGAATGATTTCACCGGGGTGGCGCACGGGTAGGCCGTGCTCCGACGCACCACCCGTGCGCTCTACAGAGACTTGGATTATTTCAGCAGGGTGGCGCATGGGTAACCCGTGCTCCGACGCACCACCCGTGCGTCTGCGCTGGAATCCCATAATCTGCAGCATTATGCCCTAAACTTGATGGTGGGTATAAAAAGGCTTTTTGGGGGGCGCACACAAGGATATTCTGGCATTTTTGGGATCTACAACACAAGACAAGGGTCAACTCTTGGAAGGAGATATCAAGGAGACAATCGGGTTGCATTGGAGCTTGAAGAACGGAGATATATCGAGAGATTGTCGACGTTCCTAAGTTTTTCTTGCTTCTCTTTTAGTTTCAATCTTTCATTTTCATTTGTAATGGCTTTGAACACTTTGTTTATAAGTTGTTTAATCATGTGTAGCTAAACTCTTGAGATTTCCGGGTTTTGGAAGTAGATTAATAAACTCTTGTTGGATGTTTTAATCTTAGTTGAAGTTATTATCTTGAAGCCTATTTGAGTATTTTGAGCTTATTCTTGTTTTATCACTTGATCAATGATTTAACTTGTTTGATATATTGATTCATAATTCGAGAGATGAGTTTCAATATTAGACCTTGAATACTCGACACAAATATTTGCATGAATCGAGAGGTTTGTAAATATTTGTGAGGATATTTGATCTTTTAAACTTTTGGGAGTTGAATGCTTCATGTTGAGTAGAGATGCTAGCATAAGTATTTCAATCTACGTTTTATATGCATCTCGAGAGAGAGGATAAAATAGCTTTGTGATCGTCTTATAGGAATATTGATAATAACGCGATTGGATTAAACTAGGACAACAAGAGGATTATTAATCGAATCCTTAACTCGGAAATTCATTTCATTATCTTGATACTTCTATCATTTGTATTACCTTAATCTTGTGTTTTAGTGATTTAAATTGTCTTAATCTCAATACAACAATCATCAAATTTCGATCGTCTAAATAAAAATAAGACTATCTTGGATCAATACTTAGCATATTAATTTATTAGTCTCCGTGGATACGACCTTGCTTACCCTATTCTATAAACTACACCGTACACTTGTGGTGAAGCTAAAAATAAGGCGAACACAAACCTAAACAAATTGGATTTCACCCCATTGGACATCTCTGGTCGAAACTATTTGTCATGGGTTCTAGATGCCGAACTACATTTAGCTGGAAACGGCTTAGGTGATGCCGTCAAAGAAAATAATAAATTATCCCCATGAGAAAATGCTAAAACTATGATCCTCCTTAGGCATAATCTCCATGGAAGTCTAAAGATCAATATCTTACAAGAAAAAGTCCTTTAGAACTCCGGAAGAGTCTAAAAGACCGTCTCGACCATCAAAAATGTTATACTCGCTCGTGCAACGTATGAATGATTGCAATTGAGGTTGCAAGATTTTAAAACAATCAGTGATTACAATTCGAGCATGTTTAGAATTGTATCCAAACTACTGATTATGTGGAGAAAGCGTTATTGATGAAGATATCTTTGGAGAAAACTTACTACACCTTTCATGCATCTAATGTCATATTCAAGACAATATCGACAAAAGGGTTTTACTACATATTCTCAACTTATTTCTTGTTTATTGGTGGCTGAAGAAAACAATGATTTGCTTATGCAAAATCAGCAAGCCCGACCCACAAGATCAACTCCATTACCTGATCCAAATTCAGCATTCCCTGAAGTGAATAATATCTCCTCTAGTCGAGGACGTGGTCATGGTCGAGGTCGAGGTTGAGGTCGAGGACGTAGTGTTGGACATAACAACACATGGATGAATCCCAATTTTCATGGAAATAAAGGAAAGAGTCCAAATAAAAATAATACGCTAAAAGCATCTACACCTAACTATGAAACTGCTTGTTATAGGTGTGGAATGACTGGACATTGGTCTCGTACCTGCCGTACATCACCACATCTAGTGAAGTTATATTTAGCCTCAAAGGAAAAAGAAAAAGGAAAGGGGGTGGAAACTAACTTCACTGAAGGAGAAGGCTATGAGAAAACCCATCTTGATGCATCGGACTTCTTTGAAGATCCGGATAAAAATTTGCCAGATTTTGGTTTGAACCCTTTGGATTTTTCGACAACGGGGATGGGATTTATTGACTAAGCTTATGATCTTATATTAAGTACTTTATCATTTAATTAAATAAAATTCTCGTTGTAATAGTTTTTATTATAGAATAAATTGTTACATTTAATATATTATTCTCATCAATTTTTTTTATTTGTTTAGACTACGAAATGTCAAGATTCAATGGTGAAGAATTGTGTCTTATCGATAGTGCTACCACTCACACTATCTTAAAAAATAAAATATATTTTCATAATATTCAAATGGAAAAGAAAATTGTAACTACTATATCGGGTATTACTAATATAATAGAAGGTTCCGGAAGAGCCTCTATCTTATTAGGGACAAGGATCAATATCCATAATGCTTTGTATTCTAGCAAGTCTCAAAGGAACTTACTAAGTTTTAAAGATATTCGGCAAAATGATTACCACATCGAAACGTGTAACAAAGATGGTAATAAATATCTATGTATTGTATCTTATAAATATGGTCAGAAACAAGTCTTAGAAATGATACAATATTATACGTCTGGATTATATGGCACATTTATTGATCCAATTGAAATAAACAATGTCACTAACCAGAAGTTAGTTGATCATAATATATTTTCCTTGTGGCATGAAAGGTTAGGTCACCCAGGTGAAACAGTAATGCGTAGAATTATTGAAAGTTCACATGGGCACCCACTTAAGAACCTCAAGATTCTTTCAATTAATGACTTAACTTGTAAACTTGTTCTCTTGGAAAATTTGTAAAAAGATCATCTAAAATAAAAGTGAATTTGGAATCTCCTATGTTCTTGACCGAATTCAAGGTGACATATGTGGGCCTATTGTACCACCATCCGGACCATTCAGATACTTTATGGTGTTGATAGACGCATCAACGCGGTGGTCACATGTTAGCCTTCTGTCAACTCGAAATGTTGTGTTTGCAAAACTTTTAGCCCAAATTATTAAATTAAGGGCTCATTTTCCAGATTATGCCATAAAGAAAATTAGAATGGATAATCTTTGGAGAATTTACATTTAAAGCTTTTAATGACTATTGTAAGTCACTTATAATAACAAAGAGAAAGCATTTGATAAAGGTCTTTTTATGCATGTTTTATTAGTATATTTGAGTAGAATTCGAGTTATTTTATTGTTAGTTTTGTAAATTTTTGATTGTACATAGTTCATATTACTCCGAGGTGCTTTTATTGATGTAGATTGACCATTCGGGGCTAATTTTGGTGAATTTCGGACCATGGATTCATGTCAAAACATACCGGGAGTTTAAGGATGCAAAAACGCTCGAAATTCCAAGCCAAACGCGCGTCATTTCGGGGCCTTTTTGGTCCAACACGGGCAGGGGTGTCGGGCAACACGGCCGTGTTCACGGAGCTAAAAACTCGATTTTTTCGCACAAAAACAGCCTCCGACACGGCCAGGCCGTGTTCCCCAACAACACGGCCGTGTTCGGAGACACGGCCTGGCCGTGTTGGGAAGCACGGCCATGTTTCCCCGATTCCTGTGTGATAAAAAACAAAGACGGCCCGGCCGCTCGGGCGACACGGGCGTGTCCGGCACTTTTCTCGCAACTTTTCCATGCGAAAATTATGGAAAACTCACCTACCAAGCTTTTTGACCATTTTTATACACCTTTATTACCCAATTTTGCTGCAACATGTCCCCATATTCCCTCAATCATCAATTGTGTACAAGAATTCACCAACCAACAATGAAAGTGGAGGGAATTGTTTAACAAAAAGATAGCATTATTGATGTGTTCTTTCACAAAAATGATGTCTATAAAAGCCAAGAGTTGGAGTTGGGAAGAGATATTCCATTCATTGTATATTCATTGATTCATTCTCTCTAAGTTAAAAAGCAAAATACATTGAGAGAAGAAAAGAGAGGTAGAGTTGGAAGTTGAAGAGCATTAAAGGAGAAGGCTTGGAGCTCAACATCATCAACCAAGGAGGAAGTCTTGTATTGGTCTTGAATAAGAGCTAAGTACACCATGTTCATTTTATTCAAATCATCTTGTGTAGTATACTCTTTTATCAAAGCCATGTGTAGCTAAACTCCTAGTCTTGAATGTAATGAACTCTAGAATGGATTTGTGATTAAGGTGTGTATGTTTTTAATAAAATCTTCATATTTTGTGTGATTCACTTATATTATGCTTCGTTCATTCGAATTGATATATGCGCAATATTGATTTGAAGTTTATTTTTCATCCGGGAAATCGAGAGATTCATGGTGAAATAGAACCTATATAAGTGAAAAGAGTTGCATGCAATCCTAGATATAGGGCGACATAAATCTTCCGGATTAGGGTCAAACCTAATATGGGAATTCACAAATCGTTATAATCTTTGTCTTGGGGTTTTAACTAGAAAGAGATTTGAGTTAATCAACTTGAGATTAGAAGTTTTTCGCCTTGAGGAAGGGTTTAACTTAAATTGAGAATTTCTACGGTCCACAAGACATGAGATTTTATTAAAAGAGGTTGGTTTTTGCTTAAGGGCTTACGGTTGTATTTTTAACTTGTCAAATCACAAAAACATTCTAGAGGGATTTACATTCAAACACATTTCTATCTCTTGATTTCTTATTTTACAAATCTTCCTTCATTTTTACAATTTATAATTTGTTTTCCTTTTTCATCAAACAAAAACTCTGAAAATTGTTAGATTAAATAACAAAAAGACGGTAATTATTAGTACTTACAATCCTCGTGGGAATGACACTCGGTAGACAAGAATAATCTATACTATAAAACGATAGTGCACTTGCCTACGGTTTTAAAGGTAGCTTTTGAGCCATCAAATTTTTGGCGCCGTTCGGGATTGTAATATTAAGAACGCCTTATTTTTGTTAATTTAATCATTTTTTTATTTTTACATTATCTTTCTTTTTATCTATATTTGTAAGTCTTGTATTATACTTATCATCTTTATTTATCGCAGTGCATGCCTACTCGTCGTCGAGGCGGGAAGTGCGAAATCGCCAGTAGTAACACAGAGGAAAGCATTAATACAGACTACGAGGAGGATATAGACGAAATCAAAGATTTTGCCATGGCGGATGAACAAAGAACTATGTACGATTACGCCAAGCCATCCATGGATGGCACGACATCAAGCATTGTAAGGCCCGCTGTTGCCGCCAACAATTTTGAAATTAAACCCAACGTTATTCAAATGGTGCAACAAACTTGTCCAATTTGACGGTCTACCGGATGAATATCCCAATAATCACATCGCGAATTTTCTTGAAATTTGCGACACTTTCAAAATCAACGGGGTCTCCGATGATGCCATCCGCCTACGCTTATTCCCATTCTCTTTTCGGGGACGAGCAAAACGGTGGTTAAATACTTTGCCAAAAGGAACGATTACAACATGGAATATTATGGCGGAAAAATTCCTTTTGAAGTATTTCCCACCGACAAAGACCGCAAGATTAAGGAACGAAATATCTTCATTTACTCAAGGCAGGCGATGAAACTTTATACGATACTTGGGAGAGATTTAAGGAATTATTGCGAAAGTGCCCACACCATGGCCTACCTATTTGGATGCAAGTCCAAACATTTTATAATGGGCTACTTTTCGCAACAAGACAAATGATCGATGCACGTCGGGGAACTCTTAATAACAAAACGGAAGCCGCCAAGATTTGATCGAGGGAATGGCCATGAACGGCTACCAATGGAAATCCATACGAGGTAAAACTAACAGTGTCATTTGGTGTGTATAATGCAGATCGCGGTAGTTACGCCGCCGCACATGTGTCGAAGCGTTAACCCAAAAGATCGATGATTTGGCAATTCCTAAACCACCACCGCACGTTTTATCTTGTGAAACTTGTGGGGATTGCATAATCATCGGGATTGCCCACACACAATACCTCACGCTGAACATGCTAATTACGTTGGGAATCAAGGCGAAATTACCCAAGTAATCCTTACAAAGAACACATATAATCCTGGGTGGCGACAACATCCTAATTTTGGTTGGGGAAATCAAGGTCAACCACGACCTAATCCCAATCCCGATCTACACACGTCTCCCGATTTTTCAAACCAAATCAAGGTAAGCCTAACTTGGAAGATCTTATAACAAAGTTTGTGCAATCAACAGATACCCGATTCCAGCGGTGGAAACATCCTTGAGAAATCAAGAGGCATCTATCCATAACTGAAAACCAAACAGGCCGATTGTGAAGATGATTTCAAAGGCCACAAGGTAGTTTGCCGGGTAATCGAGCCAAACCCAAGGGAGCACGTAAAGGCAATCACCATCATTTTTCCACATGAGCATGATTATGCCAATGCCACCATGCGAAATACGTGGAGGATGACATGCCCAAAGAAAATCTCATGAAAAAGAAGATTTTTTTAATAAAATCTTCATATTTTGTGTGATTCACTTATATTATGCTTCGTTCATTCGAATTGATATATGCGCAATATTGATTTGAAGTTTATTTTTCATCGGGAAATCGAGAGATTCATGGTGAAATAGAACCTATATAAGTGAAAAGAGTTGCATGCAATCCTAGATATAGACGACATAAATCTTCCGGATTAGGGTCAAACCTAATATGGGAATTCACAAATCGTTATAATCTTTGTCTTGGGGGTTTTAACTAGAAAGAGATTTCAGATTAATCAACTTGAGATTAGAAGTTTTTCGCCTTGAGGAAGGGTTTAACTTAAATTGAGAATTTCTACGGTCCACAAGACATGAGATTTTATTAAAAGAGGTTGGTTTTGCTTAAGGGCTTACGGTTGTATTTTTAACTTGTCAAATCACAAAAACATTCTAGAGGGATTTACATTCAAACACATTTCTATCTCTTGATTTCTTATTTTACAAATCTTCCTTCATTTTTACAATTTATAATTTGTTTTCCTTTTTCATCAAACAAAAACTCTGAAAATTGTTAGATTAAATAACAAAAAGACGGTAATTATTAGTACTTACAATCCTCGTGGGAATGACACTCGGTACTCAATAATCTATACTATAAAATGATAGGTGCACTTGCCTACGGTTTTAAAGGTAGCTTTTGAGCCATCAAGCACCCAGATGGCTCATACACATACTCAAAATAGACTTGCAGAAGCACTAATTAAAAGGTTGCAAATGACAACTAGACCACGCTAATGAGGTCTAGACTACTAAATCTGCTTGGGGACATGCAATTTTACATGCTGCAACCTTAATTAGGCTTAGACCAACCACTTATCATAAATTATCTCCATTAGAACTTGTCTCCGGAAGAGAATCTGATATTTCACATATAAAGGTATTTGGATATTCTGTGTATGTCCCTATACCTCCTCCACAACGCACCAAAATGGGACCACAAAGAAGGTTGGGAATCTATGTAGGCTTTGAATCCCCTTCAATTATTAAATATCTAGAACCCATGACAGGTGATCTATTTACTGCTAGATATTTAGATTGTCACTTCGATGAATCAAAATTTCCAACTTTAGGTGGAAATGAAAAGGAGATAGTCAAACAAGAAATCATGTGGAATACTTTTCCCATGAATATTTTGTAAGTCCAAGCGGCTACGATAATCTAGAGGGGGGTGAATAGATTATCTCCATCTTTTCGATTTTACCCTCTTTTTCGAACCGAATGCTCAAAGACAATAATAAAGGTGCGGAATGTAAACAACACACGTCGATTTATAGAGGTTCAACCCACCTAGGGCCTAATCCTCTACCACCCCAAAGATCTAGGGATGGATTTCAAAAAGAAAAAGATTTTATTAATTACCAAAATTAATACAACACCTTACAACATCACCTTGAAGAGCACCACACTCTTCTTCAACACCACCTTTGAGATTACCACAATCTCTTCTTGAAGATTACCACAATCTCCAACGGCACCTTGTGAAGATTACCACAATCTTCAACCTTGAAGAATACCAAATTCTTCAACACCTCAATAAGAAGATTACCACAATCTTCTTACACCTAACACCTAGTACACCCAAGTGTGTTCTTACCACAAGAACACTCACAAGGATATCTTGTGTTTGAATGACGACCACAAATTCAAGATTACAACTCGATAATGAATAATACAATAGAGTGCAAGTGTAATCAAGAATAGCCTAGACCTCAAGAATGTGAAAGTGAATAGCTAGGCAAATTACAACAAGAGATAAGACAATGTAAGAACAAGTGTATTCTTGAGTGTATCTTGTTGTGTTGTAGTTTTCTCTCTTGATGTTGTGCTTCAAATCTTCCTCTATTTATAGGAGATGATTGATACTTAATAGGCTCCTCTTGGAATCTGATATCTACAAAAAATTGCAATTAAAATCAAGATTATAGCTGTTAGAAATCAATCCCACAAATTAGGGAAAAGTTGTCTGCTGCACAACGGTTAGAATTTTGCTGTCAAAACATAGGGCGACCGGTCGCACAGAAATAGAAGTTTGAAAAATAACATAGCATTTTTACATAGGGCGACCGGTCGACGTAGGGTTCGACCGGTCCCCCCTATGTTCAACCGGTCCAAGCCTTAGGAAAATGAAGAATGGGAGTTTCTGTTTCAACCAAGAACTTGCAGGTACCGGTCGCACCCTGGGCGACCGGTCGACCGACCGGTCGACCTGCTATTTTTCACTCCAGGTTCAATTTTAGTGTTTCAACGTACTCTTCAGGTACGGGTTGCCCTATAGGGCGACCGGTTGACCTCGAGACAGAAATGTTGTCCGATTTTTGTCGAAAATAAAACTCAAGAAATACTCCGAAAATTTAGTAAAAATATTTTAAACCAATCGGGAGTATTTAGACAACATTTAGGAACCTTGTTTAGAGGTAAAAACTAATAAACATAAAATCGTTTAAAAGTGTTGTCCAATTTTATCTGAAATAAAACTTGAAGAAATACTTCGGAAAATATTGAAACCATTTGAAATCATTTGGGAGTATTTGGACAACAATTAAAAACATTGTTTTGGTGTAAAAATAAAATCATCAAAATTAAGATAAAAACATGTATCAAACAATCTCCCCCTTTTTGATGATTACAAACCAAAACAATTTTTAGAAAAATAAGAAGGACAATTTTAAAAACGATTTTCCGGTAAAAACATCTAACCGTTTGGAAGCAACCAAAATTTCCAAAATACATAAGCAACCAAGAAAGGGAGTAAATATATTCAATAAAAAGCTCAAGCTCCCCCTATCAACAAGCACATCAAGAATTTTGTAAAAGCAATTATCCATAAGGTAAAGCTTGGCTTTTATATTTTGTTCAAGAGCTTATAAGCTCCCCCTGTCAACAAAACATCATTAGACAAGTATATAAGTCCATCAAGCAACAATGGACTAAAAATATACAACTTATAGCTTTTAAGAAGCCATAGCTTATAGCTTCTTTCGCAATTATCCATAAGCTAAAAGTTTGGCTTTTACATTTTGTTCAAGAGCTTATAAGCTCCCCCTGTCAACAAAACATCATTAGACAAGTATATAAGTCCATCAAGCAACAATTGGACTAAAAATTATACAACTTATGGCTTTTAAGAAGCCATAGCTTATAGCTTTTTCTCGAGCTTAGTTTAGCTTATGAGCTTATAACCTGTTTTCTTATGAGCTTATAACCTGTTTCTCCCCTTTGGAATCATAAAAAGAATGTTAGCATGATAAAAACATCATACAATTATATCAAAGTGCGCAACTAAACCAATGTATCGAGCTATTTGAACATTGAAGCTTATAAACCAAATAGGAGGGAGAAGTCGAATCATACGACTTGTAGAAGCTTATGAAAACTCATTTGAGAAACAAAACATGATCTCTATAAATATATAAGTCTTTTGAAATCGAGAGAATCATGTAGGTGATGAATTTTTCATTGAAACGTTTTATCAAACACTTGGCGGGCGTCAAAAATTAAAAAAGATATATATAACCATTGTAAATGAAATCAAGCCAAGTTTTTCATCACCAAATACAATATAACAAATATCAATCATCAACAATCAATAAGCTCATCAAAAATATATGAATTGCATCAAGAAAGATACATATAAGCCACAAACTCAAGGGTTCAACCCAATTGAGCTAAAGAGAGTGAAATTCTTACCATTCAATCGGTAAAGATGAGCATTGATGATGATAATCGAGCTAGATAATCCCCAAACTATGTAATTCATGCAACAAAACACATTTGAAGTGAAATGTGTGCAAATGACAAAGGGGACGGAATAGAGAAGAAAAAGGCCAAAATGCCAAATTCTGAAACAAAGCAATATATGTGACAACTCGCAGGGCGACCGGTTGGAGGTTGGGGCGACCGGTCGGAGGCTAGGGCGACCGGTCGACCTCAGCCCCTTCAGCCCACTGCTTCTTTCTGTTTTGCAAAATTCCGAAGTTTGATCCAAAAATCCGATTTTTTGCCCCTAAGTTTTAAAAACGTGCAAAATACAAACGTAGACCTCATTCAATATACATTATGTCATAATCAAGCTCGAAATGAGGTAAAATACAATAGTTAACGAAAAAAATCATGCGAGTTATCCTTGAGACGGAATTAAACACATCTCAATTTTTTGTTAAAACATGCAATCCCTTAACAATTATATCGAATCTCAATATGTTTAGTTCGATTATGACGAACCATAGTTTGAATAATTTTGACCGGACTTTGTTATCCCCGAAAAATTAGAACGTTTTAAAGCTTTGGATACAACAAGTCATAAGAAGAAGTGCCTTTCAAATATTTGAAAATTTCTTTTAACGACACTTTAATGAGATTCGTTGGGATAGTTTTTGAAGTCGAGCATATAGACATAAGGCATATGGAATGTCGAGTCTATAGAAATAATACAAGAAAACATACCTCGAATTTGTTTGTTGGTCGATATGCCTTTTTCAACCTTTGTCAATCTTTAGCCGTAGAAGTTGAGATAGTTCTTCTTTCTTCAATGCTTAACTCCTTCAAGAGTTCTTTTGAAATATATCCGTCTTCTTGGCATTGAGTAATTTGAATTCCAATGATCAAATTTGAGCTTCCTCATCATGATCATCTTAGGTTCACTTTGCATTGACTTGGAAAAATATCTTGCACAAATATTTATTAGTAGCACCATAAATATTATCAACATAAATTTGCACAAGTAAACAACCTTGCCCCTTTTCAAAACAAGAAGTGTAGTATCAACTTTACCTTTTGTAAAATCATTTTTCAAAAATAGCTAAGTCTATCAACCGTACAAGGCCTTTTATAAAAATTATTTGGCCTAAAATTTTAAACTCCGATAGACTTATATTTGAATAAAACCATTTAGAAAGTTGGATTTAACATCCATTTGGTAAAGCTTGAAATTTTCTTAAAACAAGAATGGGCAAGTAAAATGCAAATAGCTACTAAATGTGCTATGAGTGCAAATGTTACATCAAAATTAATTACCTTCTTCTTGAAAATACCTTCGAGCTACTAACCTCGCTTTAGTTCGACCAATGTTGCCTTGGTCATCGAGTTTGTTCGGAATACCCTTTTTGTCTTCTTCATAACTATCATCATAGGGCATCCAATTGATCTAAGGTGTTCATAATAGAACATTTACATACAAATATTTTGAGGTAACTAATATTTGGAGTACTTCATTTCTCATCTACACAACTTAACAAACTCATTAATGGCATCGCTTATATAAGCAAGAAAAAAATAGCCCAAGTGTAAAAACATGCCTCAATCATCAATCACAAAATATCTTGTATAAGAGCATAGTAGAAATAGACACTATATATATATATATATATATATATAGACCATGAAGCAAGAAACACATACTATGCATTTAGAAGATCATCAAGAGTCTAATAAATCATGCAAGTTCAAAAAAGCTTAAGAAAGCTACAAAAGGTCTCTTTTGAAATTTGAAAATTCGATAGCATATAGTTGAGACCTCATTTAAAAGAAGTATTTGAACAAGAGTTGACAAAGTAAATATGTGCAATCAAATATCGAATAGTGCCTTTCAAAAAATCTAAAAATCCTCTTAATGGCACTTGTATGAAATACTATGAAAAACAAGCACATATGCATATGGCAATACATATATCGAGTCTATAAGAGTAAGAGTAACACAAGTAAACGTACCTCGATAATTTATGCCTTTCTTGACAAGTAATGACGTAAATGGCCATTTGTGAAAATATGTAAAACCTACACAATTCTTAAAACAAATCTAGCACAAACCATAATGATAAAAGTGTAGGCTAAGAGATATCACAAGTAAGCTCATGCCATAAAAATCCATAAGAGATGATAACACACATATAAGGTCTTCTTTTTTAAAAATATTTTAAAAGCACAAATATATATTGAAGACCTTAATTAAAACTAAATACTTGAAAACTCATTTTGCAATTAAGACACAAATAAAAGCATGCATAATAACAAAATAAAATGCATATTTAACTAGGGAGATACGGGTTACCAATTACGTCATTTCCATGGGTTGTGTCGTTCCCATTGTTGATGATATCTTCTCTTTGAGAAGTCACTTTGTTGATGATGGCTCCTTTGATTACTCCATTTCCAAGATTTTTGTCCTTCCCATTGTTGATAGTCTCTTCTTCTTTGAAAATCATCTTGTTGATGATGTCTTTGCCATTTCCAAGGATTGTGTTCTTCCCATTTTTGATTATATCTTCTTCTTGGAAATTGGCTTTGTTGAAAATACTTTCTCCTTCTTTGATTATTGAAATGGTCATTTGATGTCTTCTTGGCGGTATAAATTTTCTTCGATCATTATTTCGCCGAGTACCTAATATGACATTGTTTTGTGGTACCCTCATGTGTTTGGGTCCTTTGGGATTAGTCTTGAGACTTTTAGGTCTCCAACAATAATTAGAGCTATTTCTAGCTCGACAAGAATTAGCCGTATGACCCTTTTTACCGCAATAAAAACAAGTAATAATTCTAGGAGCATAATGACCAACATGCTTAGAGACTTGATTCTTTTTCATATGATTGACAACATTAAACTTATGATCAAGTTCTAGTTTCGAATTATCACAATAATCAACAATTTCATCGGTACTAAGTTGGATTTAGATAAATCCCCTTTCATGCAATTAATATCCTCAACAAGAGTACTATTTTCTTTTTCAAGGTTTCTAATCTTGTCAAGTGTGGTGGTGTGAGCACATGATAGTGATTCATAGGAAGTAAATAAACTATCCTTTTCATTTTTCAAAACATTGAATTCCTTTTTCAAAATTTTGTACTTAACAAGTAAATTTTGGAATTCATTTTGAAGATCGTCAAAATCATTTTGCAAATCACTATAATCATTTTGAATAACAATATCATAGGAAGTAGAGGGTTTAAGACATACCTCGTTTTCTTCTTTGATGCCCATAAGACAATGTTCAACTTCTTCATAGTTGGAAGTTGTAAGAGGCTTGTTCCTTAGATTTGACATTGTATCCCTTTGAGAAGTAGATGCTTTTGTTTGACTCATTTCATTTGCAAATACTCCATAGATGGCTTCTAATTTTCGCCATACTTCATGTGCCGATCGAATTCCTACAATATGTTCATATTCCAAATTAGTAAGTGAACAATACAAAATATTGAGAGCTTTACCGTTTAAGGAGATGATTTTCTTCTCTTCATCATTTAGCTCTTTGAGGCCTTTGGAGGTGTGTGGTGTGTCTATCATCGGAATGGATTCTCCATTTATGACGGTGTTCCAAATATCAAACCCGCAACCTTGTAAATAACATTCCATTCTTTCTTTCCAAAATATAAAATTTTTGGAATCAAACCGAGGTGGCTTGGTGGTGGAGGTGCTGGAAAGATGAGCTTCGTTTGTAGCCGACGATCGTTCCTCTTCACTCGCGATGTGAAACGAGGTTGCCAAAGAGTTTGGCTTTGATACCACTTGTAAGTCCAAGTGGCTACGATAATCTAGAGGGGGTGAATAGATTATCTCCATCTTTTCGATTTTACCCTCTTTTTCGAACCGAATGCTCAAAGACAATAATAAAGGTGCGGAATGTAAACAACACACGTCGATTTATAGAGGTTCAACCCACCTAGGGCCTAATCCTCTACCACCCCAAAGATCTCGGGATGGATTTCAAAAAGAAAAAGATTTTATTAATTACCAAAATTAATACAACACCTTACAACATTACCTTGAAGAGCACCACACTTTTCTTCAACACCACCTTTGAGATTACCACAATCTCTTCTTGAAGATTACCACAATCTCCAACGGCACCTTGTGAAGATTACCACAATCTTCAACCTTGAAGAATACCAAATTCTTCAACACCTCAACAAGAAGATTACCACAATCTTCTTACACCTAACACCTAGTACACCCAAGTGTGTTCTTACCACAAGAACACTCACAAGGATATCTTGTGTTTGAATGCGACCACAAATTCAAGATTACAACTCGATAATGAATAATACAATAGAGTGCAAGTGTAATCAAGAATAGCCTAGACCTCAAGAATGTGAAAGTGAATAGCTAGGCAAATTACAACAAGAGATAAGACAATGTAAGAACAAGTGTATTCTTGAGTGTATCTTGTTGTGTTGTAGTTTTCTCTCTTGATGTTGTGCTTCAAATCTTCCTCTATTTATAGGAGATGATTGATACTTAATAGGCTCCTCTTGGAATCGATATCTACAAAAAATTGCAATTAAAATCAAGATTATAGTGTTAGAAATCAATCCCACAAATTAGGGATAAGTTGTCTGTTTGCACAATGATTAGAATTTTTTTTGTCAAAACATAGAGGCGACGGTCGCACGTAAATAGAAGTTTGAAAAATAACATAGCATTTTTACATAGGGCGACCGGTCGACGTAGGGTTCGACCGGTCCCCCCCCTATGTTCAACCGGTCCAAGCCTTAGAAAAATGAAGAATGGGAGTTTTGTTTCAACCAAGAACTTGCAGTACCGGTTGCACCCTGGGCGGCCGGTCGACGACTGGTCGATGCCCGGGCGACGGTCGACCTGCTATTTTTCACTCTAGGTTCAATTTTAGTGTTTCAACGTACTCTTGGTGCGGGTTGCCCTATATAGGGCGTAGGTTGACCTCGAGACAGAAATGTTGTCCAATTTTTGTCGAAAATAAAACTCAAGAAATACTCGAAAATTTAGTAAAAACATTTTAAACCAATCGGGAGTATTTAGACAACATTTAGGAACCTTGTTTAGAGGTAAAAACTAATAAACATAAAATCATTTAAATGTGTTGTCCAATTTTATCTAAAATAAAACTTAAAGAAATACTCCAGGAAAATATTGAAACCATTTGAAATCATTTGGGAGTATTTGGACAACAATTAAAAACATTGTTTTGGAGTAAAAATATAATCATCAAAATTAAGATAAAAACATGTATCAAACATATTTTAGATCCAAGTACGATCAATGTGGACTAGAAGTTCAAAGAATTATATATTTGCAAAATATTGCAAATTTTGCCAAATGCATTCATTGATACTAAGAAAGTGATGCAATCTCATGTACCAGTGAAAATGTTCCAGCTCGTTTAGAAATTCCTATTGAAATATCTAAACGTGTAGCAAGTGAATCTCAAGAATGCCGGAAGCGTGGTCGACCATTTGGATCTAAAGATTCGAACCCTCAAAAGTGGAGTTCAATCCCTCGAAAGGGGGAAGAACTTTTCAAGGTTGTTCAAACAGATAATCATAAGCCGACAAGTCTTATCCATAATGAAATAATCCCAGAACAGACTTTGCCTGAAGATAAGATTCCAGGAGATATTTTATCAGAAGGTTTAGAAAATAAAGACATGGATAAGACAGAAGAAAATTACGAGATAACTATCAAATATGTCAATACTGGAATTGGATGGTACAGACATGAAGTACCTATTGATGACATTTTTGCATATTCAATTGCCATGGAGATCGTATAAGAAGATGACTCTGAACCTAGATCAATTGAGGAATGTCAACATAGAAGTGATTGGCAAAGTTGGAAACAAGCAATACAAGATGAACTTGACTCGTTAAATAAGCGAGGGGTATTTGGACCAATTGTTCAAACACCTAAAGATATTAAACCAGTTGGCTATAAATGGGTTTTCGTGAGAAAACGAAATGAACGCAATGAGGTTGTAAGGTATAAAGCCAGATTGGTTGCACAAGGCTTTACACAAAAGCCAGGAATTGATTATACAGAAACATATTCCCCTGTAGTCGATGCTATTACCATAAGATTTCTTATTAGTTTTGCAGTTGCAGAACAACTCCAAATGCGTCTTATGGATGTCGTAACTGCATATCTGTATGGATCATTAGATGCAGAAATTTATATAAAAAGCCCGGAAGGATTAAAAATTCCTGTAGCATTTCAAACAAAACCTCGTCAATTGTACTCCATAAAATTGCAAAGATCCCTTTATGGTCTTAACAGTCAGGACGAATGTGGTACAATCGTCTTAGTGAATACTTACTAAAGAAAGGATTTACAAATAATCCTATAAGTTCATGCGTGTTTATTAAGAGGGGTAAATCCGGATATGTAATTTTAGCCATATATGTTGATGATTTAAATATCATTGGAACTCCAGAAGAGATTCAACAGGCTGCTAATTACTTAAGAAATGAGTTCGAAATGAAGGACTTAGGTACTACAAGGTATTGTCTCGGTCTTCAGTTTGAACATACAAAGAATGGTACTTTTGTCCATCAATCGAATTACACAACAAAGGTTCTAAAACGTTTTAATATGGACAAATCACATCCATTAAGTACACCAATGGTAGTACGATCGCTTAATCTAGAAAAAGATCCTTTTCGTCCTCGAGAAAACAATGAAAATATATTAGGTCATGAAGTACCATATCTAAGTGCTATAGGTGCTTTAATGTATCTTGCAAATAATACCCGACCAGATATAGCATTTTCAGTTAATTTATTAGCAAGATATAGTTATGCACCAACACGCAGACACTGGAATGGTATCAAACATATTTTACGTTATTTACGTGGAACCAGTGACATGGGATTATTTTATCAAAAGTTCGAGGATCCTACAACTATAAGTTTAGTAGGGTATGCGGATGCAGGATATTTATATGATCCACATAAAGCTATATCTCCGTCAGGCTATCTATTCATGTGTGGTGGAACAACCATATCTTGGCGTTCAACAAAACAAACTTTAGTAGCCACATCTTCAAATCAAGCAGAATTAATTGCTCTATATGAAGCAGGAAGAGAATGTGTTTGGCTTAGGACCATGATCCATCATATACAAGATTCTTGTGGACTCCAGTTGAGTTCGAAGAATCCAACAGTGATATACGAGGATAATGCAGCTTGCATCGCTCAAATTAAAGAAGGATATATTAAAGGTGATAGAACCAAACATATATCACCTAAATTTTTCTCCACCCATCAACTTCAAAAGGAAGGAAATATTAATGTTTGTTAGATTCGATCTGATAAAAACTTAGCGATTTATTTGAAGTCGCTACTACAAAAGTGTTTAAACCTCTTATACAAAATATCGGTATGCGACATATCAAAGATATATGCTAAGTTAAGGGGATAATTATATATTGTACTCTTTTTCCTTAGTCATGGTTTTTATCCCATAGGTTTTACCATGCAAGGTTTTTAACGAGCAAATATATTATGAGATGTACATTCAAGAGGGAGTGTTATGAGTATATTAAATTTGTGTGAATGTTACATCTCCATTGTAAGTTATGTAGAATTTATTGTTGGGTTTTTAATTGCCCCTTTTAAGTTATCATCTTTGTTGTATTATAAATAGTGAGTGAAAGTGATGAATGAAATACAAGAGAAGACAAGACAAAATCTTTGTTATCTCTACTACTTTCTTTATTGGTATTTTCTTACTCATTTATTCTACATATCTAGTAGTGTAATTTCTATTATATTATAACACATGTTAATTAATTGTAAAAATTTGAATACTAATGGCTTATCTCCTGCGTTGATTAAGTGAAATAAATGTATACAAGAAATATGGTATGTTTGTATTCGACAATCGATCCTTCCTATTTTAACACAAACCAATCAAGGATGGTAATAAATACAAATCAATCAAGGATTCTAATCAATTAATATATTCTAAATTTGGATGAATCCATATACATTTAGATATATAATATCAATTCTATAATAAAAGTAAAAATAACTAATTATATACACCAATAGAGGGATGTGAATAATCGCCTTCATGATCGAGCAACATGGAAGTCTTAAGTTTATAGTTAATCGTTTTGGCATGAGGCCAAAATGAGATCACACTAGATTGATTATGAAGTATGTCTAAATTAAACTTCATAAAAGCTTATTTGCGGTGGATGTGCAAACCTCTTTGTATGACAATTTGGGCGTGACTTGAGTAGTGTGCAAGTCGATGCTTGAATAACGTCTGGACTAAGATTCCGTTGATGTTAAGAGTGTGACATGTAGTGATATCTCTATTATATCATGTATTCATACTACATATGCTTTGAGATGACCTCATAAGTGAAGTGACTGGATGAATCCTTACTTTGTCACTGTGTGAGTCCTTAATGTGTTTATAATGCCCATTGGGACTCTAGCCTATGCTGTTGGGTGTAAACTTAATGACACTACTTTTGGCATGTATCCAATAGTCATATATGATGCGCTCTGTCGAGCATGATTAGAAAAGTCAGTAAAGACCAAATGATCGGCGCGTGGGGCGAAAAAACTAAGATGGTAACATTTTTGTGCTATGGCTCATAGGCTGACAGACTAAATAGGGGTGACAATTTGAGGCACGACACGATAGCACGGTACGAACACGACACGAAATTATCGGGTTTGGACCAAGTGTTATCGGGTTAGCTATCTCGGGCCGACCCGATAAGAACGATAAGAAATCGGGTCCATATCGGCTAACCCGATAAGACCCGCTAACATAAATATTATCTTTTTTTACACATTTTTTCTCATTCTAACTTTCTAAGGGCTTTATATGTGATAAATATTTGAAGAAAAATAATATTATACTATATTAGTAAATGGTTTAACGAGTCAAATGCTCTAAATTGTTCAAATGAGCTAAAAATTAATAATAATTAATCACGATTTGTAACCCCTAAGACTAAATAAAAATTAAATTCATTTGACATAATCATGGGCGTAGATACATAAGTGAGAATCAAGAATGCTATACTTATTAGAGTGATCATATGTGCTTGATTTTGGTGCGATCACATGCATAGTTTGAATATATAATGAGCATTTTGGAGTTGTAGAGTTATGATAGTCAAGTGATTACATAATATAACTCGTCGCACACCTTACTCCTAAAATGAAAGAAGAGACGTGAGATGAGAACTATATTTTGAGATAATGCGGAGTCCTACGATTTGAGTTAGAGAATATCATACGTCTTCCGGACAACAAAAATAATCTCTCATAAAATTTCACTCTACAAGTTTTCTTCTTAGAGCATCACCAAAATTCTCCAGTGGTCTCTACAAGTTTTCTTGTTAGAGCATCACCAAAAATCTCCAATAGTCTAAAGTGTGAGTTTATTCTGTGGATACTCTAGTAGCGTCTATTGGAGTGATAGAGAAATATACACGGTGACGAGAAGGATGTCATTGTACACAGTTCGTGGTGCTAATCACATCATCAAGAAGGTTAGTAGGCGAGCGGCTGATCCATATAGTAATCTCGATTCACATATATTACGTATCTTATGTGATTTGATTTCCTACAAATATCTTATCTTATATAGCCAGTTAATAAGTTTTTTTTTTTGAGAAAACCAGTTAATAAGTTTAAATCATGAATATTAGTAAACAAATGAAATAATCAAATAATTCAGTAGAGGGTGTCCTTTTTTGTTGCATTATATGTAAATATTATGCTGTGCAAGTAGAGTAGTTGAGTTTTATCATTTATGAGAGAAGTAAGGAGATCTGAATCATTTCTCATTCCCAATCAATACATGGTGTAGAATAACCTAAAACCTAAACCCTAATACATAATACATCTATATATATGTATGTGTGTGTTGATAAGAAAATTGTGCCAAGCAAAAACCTACTTCATGCTGTACACATATCAAAGAAAACACCATGCTGTTAAATCACCTCCACTCTCTAAAGAAGAAGAAACGATAGCCAAAAACACGATAGTCGATCTTCCATTATGTGTGATTGAAGAAATCATCTCGAGGGCATCAGTTGAGGACCTGTTAAAGTGGAAATGCGTGAGCAAACCATGGCACGATCTGATTTCCAGCCCCGAATTCGCCCGGGTTCATCTGAACCGGTCCAAGGATACATCAATGGCGATCATAGATTACTGTGGAAGTTGCTCTCATTCTACGGCTGAAAGGCTGGCAGGTAACAAAGTCTATTACCTCCCAAAATATTACCCCGCGGAAAATTGGAAATCGTGGGCTTCTGCGATGGTTTGATTTGTTTGATGAACAGAGGTAATCGGAATATCGTGATATTAAATCCATCGACCGAAGATTATTGGCGTTTAGGCGCAGCAAAATACTGTTCCGATTGGTCCCACAGCTGGTTCGGCCATCACCCTGCACAGGGTATTACACTCTGTTTCTAGGTAGCAATTGTTTCTCTTATCGCTTTAATTTTGTCACTCAAATCGAAAATTGGAATATCAATAATGATGAGTGTTATGAGTCCAGCAGGGATCTCGTTTCAGTCGATCGGATTAAACATCTGGATCCCGGTAAGTACACTATATTTGAGGAAATCGGGATCCTTTTGCACGAAACCCTTCATTGGCCGGCCTGTATTTCATGGTACGATGATAACGGATATTATCAAGCTGTGAATAAAGTCATTACGTACGATTTTAACAAGAATGATTTGTCGGAAATTGCAGTCCCTTGTGGCGTCCACGGACATATGTCGCCTTGTTTCACATTGGGTGTTTTAGATGGATGTCTTTTTGGAGTGTTTAAATTTGGATGTGACTTTGAGTTATGGGTAATGAAAGAATATGGGGTGGAGGAATCTTGGACCAAGTATAGAAACATACTAAACTTACAGGAATACAGATATCTTAACAAGTTGACGCCTCTAGGATTTTGTAGCAACGGTGAGATGATTGTGGACGCCGATAGATCAGGGTTAATAAAGTGCAGTTTGATCAGTGATGATAAGTCAGAGTTAACAAAGTGCAGTTTGATCAGTTCTGGTTATAGATCAATCTTTAGGAACTACAGTTTGATCAGCGATGAGAAGATGGATACAGTTGCGAATATTCACAGATGTGAGGGCTCTAAAGCAATTATATTCACTGAGAGTCTGGTTTCTTTCGAGCGGAGTATCAGAGAGGTTGAGGTTAGTTTACGTATCAGGGAGTCTACGAAGAAATATTCGAGTATGAGTTCGGAAAAATGCAATTTTTATCCGCAGACTGGCAGAAGGTAATTATTCATTCAGTCACAATATTCTAATATTAATTTGCTCATATACATATATTGGAAGATTGAGTTACATATTCTGATATCTTAATTGCTCTTAGCCTTGTTTGCTGTATTTACGCAAGGATTTGAAGTTTGTGTCCAAGATAACATTCTGTAATTGCCCAGATTCATTCCTTCATTAAGTCAATTTAGATTATTAGATGATTCTGCACAGTTTATTATGTTAAATTTCTATACAGCTTATTTGTATTTCAGGTTATGATGTTAATTTGTTTGTCAACGCAGGAAATTTACGAAACCCATCAAAAAGGAGATTGTGGAAGAGAAGATAATGAAAGTATTAGGTATTATTGATTTTCTTTCTGTTTTTGCAAAAGAATATTACTTCACATGCAATTTGATCTATTTCCTCAAAAATACTTCTTCTACATGCATCTTTGTTTTAGTTGTTACTATGGTTCATCTATATTTTCTAGCAATTCTCACTTAAAATAACTTGTGTACATGTGTTCATCATGAACTATATATATAAGTGTAGGCTGAAATTAAAGCAACTGTAATCTGTAACCAAGTAACACATTTCACAACAAACTATATATATTGATTCAAGGTTAAGACCAGGAATACGTTTCATGTCTAGAATAAAACTGATCAACATATATTGGAGCAAGTTGAACTATTTTTATTCTTATATGCCATTATGCTTTTAGATGCAGTTACTTGATTTCGTCAACTAAATTAATTCTGATCAGTTTCTGATGATTATGATTTCTTGCCAGTGGGTCGTCTAGAGGAGGCATACATATAGTATTTGCAATAATCGGTCTGCAATTTCACCTGGAAGCATTTCGACATTGAAGATAGAAGGGGAAGCCAAGGAGCTTTACATATTACATTTAGTGTTTGGCAATGACTTGTGTGAGACAGATACATTAATACATAGATGAACCACTCATCAGGGTGAAGGATATAGTCAAGTCACTGAAGTTGAAGTCGGTAGCCGGACCATGTGAAATATAGGGCCCTAAAGCGAGGATAAAAAAATGGGCTCTTATATCGACCAACCTTTTTGTCTCAAAATATTACTATAAATCAAAGGCAGAAAATCGTTGTAATATTAATCCCCTAAAAAACTTTGACAACAAGAAAAATAAAATTTCAAAGTCACACAAATTACTATGTCACCGCCAAGTTTATCGACATCAGTAAATCATAAATAAATAAATAAAATTTTGCTCGGATCATAAATCACGTTGCTAATTAAATCAATTCAATAAAAGGGCAAAATTAAGCAAAAGCTAAAAAACTAAGCAAAATGAAAAGTATTAACACAATGGAAAAAATAAAACTATTGACTCAAAATTTGTAAAATGATTTTTTCTAAAAATTGTCATTATTTATAAGGATTTTAGGAAGCTATTGAGAATGATGTAATGTTCATTATCATCTAAAATTGTCAATATGAGTTAGAGTTTATATGTACCTCACATTCGAGTGAATTATTTCTCTTTTTTCACAATTTTAGGCTTCATGTTGAATTCCATCTTTTTTTTGGTGTTGTGTGTGTGAAGAGTATGATTTATATACTTAACAATTTAAAAAAATTGGGGGCTCCAAAACCTTAAAGATTTGATTGTGTATTAAATTTAAGGGGGTGATTGTAATGTTTTCATAAACGTAGGGGAGATTTTGAAATATTTTTTGCATATGAACGAGAAAAAATATAAGACGATCAAACTTAAAGGATTTTTTTATAATTTCAAAAATTTCTTTTTTTTTTTGTAATTAGCCCAAACCTTAGGGCCTTTTGTAATTACCCTTAAACATAAAAATGGGCCCCTAAAATTTTGGGGCCCTAGGCACAAGCTTGTTGTGCCTACCCTCAAGTACGGGCATGGTTGAAGTCTTAGTAAGGCCAGCCAAATTACAGGTATATGATTGTTCTTTTACTTTTAAATTTATAAAGCGTGCCATTTGATTATGTATTATATTATCCTTGAAGTTGAGGAGGCGAGAATCCTAGTAATGATGCCATAAACATTGAGCCAGAATGAGATAGGAAATGCGGGGAAAGAGAATGCATGTTTGCTATTGGCAAATTTGTTTTTAGGTCCGATTAAGTTGACTCGATTTCGCTTTTAATCATTTAATTTTTATGGGTTGCGTTTGGCAAACACTAACTTTTCTAAACCTGCATATTTAGTCCGATTCCAAAATTTCGGGAATACCTTATCCTTAAAATGCTGAGTTGGGCCACTTTCTCATGAAATGACTATTTTGTCCTTTTTTTTGGAGGGAAATGTGAAGCCCCCGATTTTTCCGAGCATGTAATTGATTCTTTTGTCGACTATGTATTTGATCGACTATTTTACCGCGTCACTTTGATGGGTAATTATTAATGATATATATATTTTGCAATTTAATTTATTTTTTTTATTACTTGTGATCATGATCATTTATTAATTCTATTTTGCATTTATGATCACTTGATTGATCATTATTACTATTTGTGTATTTAGTAGTCACCTTAGAATTTTAAGAGACTATTTATTTTAGAGACTTTTACCTTATAGAATTAAGAATTTGATTTAGATTAAGTGATCATGAGACTTATAAATGATCAAGGAAATCACTAATTATTTTGGAGATTGATATTATTCAACTATTATCATCAAATTTGGGACACAAAAAAAAAAAATATATATGGAATTACCAAATTGCCCCATAGTGGACGGCCATGATGAGATTTTTTGGAGTAGAAATATCATCCAACTCTTGTACACTTACACCTTATATTAGTCATCTTGTGTATAATTATACCATTAATTCAAACATTATACACATCATCTTATACATTAATTCTTTATTATTAAATGGGGCTAATTGTAAATTTTCTTTTTATCAAGGACTTAACTCAAATTATTTTCCTTTTACTAAAAACAGCCTGGACCCTATGACTTTAATTATTAATTAAAATATTTTATTTTCTCAAAAACCCTTTGACTTATCGGATCGTCTTGACCGATTAATACCCGATCAAGGCGACTTCCTCGTATTGCGATCTCGAATCTATAATGGGACTTATGTTCCACCTAATCTTTCAAGATATCGAAGATTTCTTATCCTTTCGATAATCGTCTTCATCCAAATGACTCCACCAATGCCATAATTGCCACTCGCGATTTTGAAAATTTTCCGAATCGCTTCGAATCAATAATACTCGATTGCCTAGTTGACTACCCGAACTTGTTTTTACTTTCCGCCGAGTCAACTGGGCGTGTCGAGCTCACGATCGAATGGATACGTCGGGGATGGAACCGCAGCGGCCGTTCTTATTCCACTCTTCGCCCCATCGCCCTAATCCCGCAACCGGGGAGGAGTTTGTCCGAGGGAAGCGGGTCGTAGTACTTGAGGTATAATCATGATTATGACAAATTCGAGCCTTGCTAGCTCCAGTGTGGATTTTGTCTTTGCCTATGGAGCGATAAAGTGATAGGTCTTGGACCATCTTGCTCGGGGAGTTACAAGGAAGAACGAAGGAATCATTGTCGATCTACACGATGAGGAGTTAATCGGACCCGCTTGGTTGGTGCTACAAACCGTGCAACCGCTTATTTGTATTGCATTGGTTGGCGCTATAAATCTGTACGCAACCATTATTTGTCTTGCATAGGATTGGCGTTACATTCCGTACGCAATCCTACCTGTCTTTCCTGAATCACTTAGTGCTTGTGTGACCACGAACTGTTTTCTTAAACTGTATAAGTATATTAATTAAATATATTTATCACGACGCTTGTGGACTGTGTGTGAATTCATGCATCATATATCACGCGTTTTCATATAACTGTTTTCTCGCATTAACTATATATCGCCACACTTGCACACGATCACCCCATCCACTGAGATTTCTGTCTCATCCCCACCTGTTTTCTAACCTTTAGATGAGGACTTCGTTGAAGATGTTGAACCAACCACGGACTGAGCTCTCGTACTCCGCTTGTGGGACTTACTATCTTTTATTGTTGATGTCGCTGGACTTGTTTCTTTTATTTGCTGTTGGACTCTTTTATTTCCTTTTCATTTCGAATCAGAATCAAGGGCGTAGGACCCCTTGACTATTAAGTTATTATCTTTAGTTGATTTCGGGGATGTAATTCGGATATTTGTGAGACCGTGAGTTGTAATTTGTACTTGTTCTTTATTTCACGCTATTTGACTCTGTTTCATTGGGTTTTAGTTGATATTCGTCAGATCGCTTTTGGTTATTTGCATTTAAGTTGTGGATCGTCGCCGCGTCGTCCGCTTTGGGGCGTGAGAAACCTTGGTCAATTGTAAATAAAATTATAAAAATGAAAAATATGTATTTACAATTTTTCAACTATATATAAAAAATTAAAAATAGAAGCAAAAAAAAAAAAAAAACATATATATATATATATCTATATTTTTCAATCAGAATGAAATTAAAGAAAAATAGAAAGCAAAAAAAATAGAAAAACCAAAAGAAAAGAAAATAGTGTACTTCTTTTGTTTTTTTCTAGTTTTTTTAATTTTTATTTTAAGTTGAAAAATATAAAATATATGTTCGACAATTTTTATTTTAAAGTTAAGAAAAAAATAGAAAACAACAAAATAGGAAAAAATATATATTTACAATTTTCTACTATAAATAAAGATTAAAAAATAGAAAACAAAAAAAATAGAAACTAAATATATATTTACAATTTTCTATTTTTATTTAATTTTTATTCAATGTTGAAAAATATAAAAATATATGTTCGACTATTTTATTTAATTTAATTTAAGTTTTTTTATTATTTAAGTTATTATTATTTTTTATTTTTTTCTTTAATTTTAATTTAGAGTTGAAAATTATAGAAATATGTGTTTTTTTTGTTTTCTATTTTTTTAATTTTTATATATAGTTGAAAATTATAAATATATGTTTTTTTTGTTTTTTTTTTTTGTTTTTTTGAAATTTATTTCTTGTTGAAAATTATGAACATATGCTCAGACTACTTTGTTTAAATTAAATTGAAAAAAGTTGAACATATATTTTAATTTTTCAACTTTATATAAAATTATAAATATATGTTCATATTTTTTCTTTACTTCAATTTAATCTTATATTTATTTTTTGTTATTTAATTTTATTGAGATACTAAACAAGTCATGTGATATGCGCATGACCAAGGTTTTCTCCAAAAAAAGGCGGAATAGTCATTTCATGGAAAAGTGGTCTAACTCAAGATTTTAGGGATAAGATATCTCCGAAATTTTGAAATCGAACTAAATGTCTGATTTAGAAAAGTTAGTGTTTGCCAAACGCAACCCATAAAAATTAAAAAAGGACTAAAAGAGAAATCGAGCCAACTTAACGGAAAAAAAAAAAACATTTGTCGTTTGCTATTTATTTGCATTTTTTCATGGATGCGTCTTACACTTTAGTTCAATAAGCTTTGTTACTATGTTTGACAGGGCAAAAAATCCATCACTTCTAAGTCAACATTCAAGCCTCCAAGACTTCAAACTAAAAATGCACCCTCAATGTAGGATCAGCTCATGGGGCAACAAGACAAAGATGTTACTGGGAAGAAGAAAGCAAAAAAGTTTGTGGGTCTTTCAAGCATAGCAACTTGTGGAATATGTCAAGACACGGGAAAGAAGCCTATGTGATCTTGTGAAGATGAAAGTTCAATTTTTGAATGTTATTTTGTGGATCAGTAAGTCATAATATTATTTTGTTATTTTTGTGGACCAGTTAGTGATAATATCATTTTGTTATTTTTGTGGATCAATCTTGTCTTTGAATGACAATTGTTATAGAATGTTACTTTGAACAATGGTTGCTTTTGGGCAATTGGTATCGGTCTTTGAATCTTAATGATTGTTAGTTTATGACAAGTTTTGAATGTTATTATATGAACTGCAACAAGTTTTGAATGTATTTGAATGTTAATAAATGGTGTGGCTGTTGTTGAACAATACTAGTTTTAAATGCCATTGAAAGTTATGGGAATGTTAATTTGCTTTAGGAACATTCATTAACATTTAAATAATAAACTGGAACCTTAAACATAAAACATGTGATTTCATTAAATTGGAAATTTAAACTTAAGACTGGAAATTTTATTAAACTAGATCCAAACATATAAACTGAAAAGACTAAAAAACATTGACACAAACTGGAAACATTAAAGACTAAACACAATAGCCTATCTAAGATACAAACTTAGGAACATTGGACAACAAAATACACCAAGCAAACCAACTACAACAAAATAAATTCCCATTCTCGGACACCATCACTTCAACATCCAAATAATAGAGAATACCAACCATGCCAAAAGCATCCATTTCAGTCGTTGCTTCTCTTTGGCAAATTTCTTCACCTCATTGTCAAGAACATCCACTTTGGCCCGTAATCCAAATATGATGTTTAGAGCCTGGTAGGTAATAGGCGGATCTTGCCAATCAAAACCCGCATCCACCTCTCTGCACCAAATACCCAATAAATCGATGTTGAAGGAAAAATCGATTTTGACAGAAAATTATCTTTCTACACAACCGTAAAATCTTCTCCCATGATTGTCATTGGTCCATGAAGTTTGAAGTTGTGCTCTTTTTCAACAGTTACAAAAACACAAATCCAGGTGAAGAAGTTTGTAGACATTGTTATTTAAAGAATATTTGCAGCTTTTTTTTTTTTTTTTTTTTGGTGAAAATGGAGAGGAATAAAAGGAGCTAAAGGAAGAGTGAGAAAGACACATTTCCCCTCCATTTTGCTACCACCAACTAGTTTTCCTCCAAAATCATATAATTATAGGTACATGTCATCATTTCAACAATTAAAAAAATATTTTATTAGGAAAAAAAAAAGCCATGTCAGCATTTCAGTTAAGATTAGGTTATAGGATAAATGTAACTAAAACTCTAAAAAAGTCGGTTAAAGGACTAAAATCATAAAAATTAGTAAATGAGGACCAAAACTCCAAGTCACTCCACTTAGAGGACTAAAAATAATTTTGCCTAAGTTAAAAACATGAATAATTAGTAAACAAATGAAATAATCAAATAATTAGGTAGAGGGTGTCCTTTTTTATTGCCTTATATGTAAATATTATGTTGTACAAGAAGAGTAGTTGAGTTTTATGAGAGATTTGAGGGGATCTGAATCATTTTTCCCAATCAATACATGATGTAGAATAACCTAAAACCTAAACCCTAATATATAACACATCTATATATACAATGGATCGGTTTTTGGCTATTCTCATCAAACCAAAATATTTTTTAGCCATTTTTTCAAAACATATTTTTTTAGCCATTTTGACATGTGAAA